>APFE031293689.1:11622-35104 GCA_000404065.3 Pinus taeda
ATGATTACAAATCTTTAATTTTTAATAGCCATTTTTACATTATACATTTCATAATTATTAATTTGGTTTATCTAAACCTATAATTATTAATATGGTTTATTGAAACCTATAAATGAGTATTAACCACAACCTATAGAATTATATCAACCACATTATGTGCTAGTGAACCTTATCCCAAAAGAAATGCGTCACTACAATAATTTCCTCCAGTCGTACTATTTAAAAATCGGAAAGTAAGTCTGTACACCAAAAATGGACAATGGCGGGCAGAAGCGACCGGTCAGTACAGGCACGAATCGTCGCCTGGTAGGCTATTGCTTGTTGCTGCGGACACATAATGAATGCCACCACTTTGGCTTTTGCAGCTGAGAGTTCGAATCACGGCCATGGCTAGAACACAGGGAATTCTTCTTGTTGATGTGGACACTTTATGGACGCCCTCATACTTTGGCTTTTGCTGCTGAAAGTTCGAATCACAGCCATGGCCAGAACACAGGGATTTCCGCTCGTGTTCCTGTCAACATTTTTTATCTGCGTTTTACAGGGTACTGACTACAGCTTTTCGATTTTTGTTGTTTCTCTTCCAAGGGTTATGTTTTATATCTGCAATTTTTATCTTTGCAGGGGCAGCAGGTGCGATCTTCGAGATCCAGAACAACTGTTGATTCACTGTTTGGGCAGCGGGTTCATTAGGCGGTGGTAAATGGCTGGACAGCGGGCAGTCGTGGAGGGTTCAAGTAGCCAATGGTACAACAGGCGGTAGGTTTTGGGGGCGCACCGGGTGTTCCTTCAACGGCAACGGCCGTGGCAGCTGCAATACTGGGGACTGTGGGGGTCTGCTAAACTGTCAAGGCTCCGGAAACCCCCCTGCGACGATGGTCGAATACTCTCTCAATCAATACCAGAACAACGACTTTTATGACATATCTGTCATCGATGGATTCAACCTGCCAATGTCGATCATACCCTCCAACCCTTCGTCCAACGCAGTCACCTGCAGCAGCAATATAAGTGTGATCTGCCCATTGAATTGAGGGTTTACGGCGGATGCGATAACTCCTGCACTCATTTTAATACGTCACAATATTGTTGTACGGGGAAATATTTGAACAATTGACGTCCGACTAATTATTCGATGGTTTTCAAGCGCCAATGCCTCCAGGCCTACACCTATGCAAAGGACAACGCCACCAGCACCTTCACTTGCGCCGGAAGCACCGACTATAAAGTCGTTTTCTGTTGGGGATTTTTCTGGCAAAATCCTAAAAACAAACAATTCAAGCACACAGAGGCAATGCTCTGTTTCCTTTACTCCAGGATCTTTTTGCACAGGGAAGCTTTTTAATTTTTTTTTTTTACCGAGAACAGAGTATTGCACCACCATAAAAAGATTTATATTCATTAAAACATAAAACACTGATACATATTCATCCTCTTTGCTGAGAGGGATTCACCCAAAAAAATACTCTGCCTCTTTTACAAAATGATTTTTACACTGCTGTGTAAAATCTTCATTTACCTTTACTGTTGTAAAAACATTTTACATATACTGCTGTAAGAAACAATTTTTACATATGTTGCTCCAAAACAAAACATTATGTGCCTGCTCATTACAATAAAATAACTTCAGCACACAAAATATTACATGCTCTATTCTAATCTTTCCTTTGTCTTCGCACTGCTGTGCGATCCACACAAACAAAGTCAACCTCTTAAAAAAAATCTCCCCTGCTTCTTCTACGCACTACTGTTCCATTCATTTCACACCTTTTTTTAAAACTTCATCTTCGTTCTTTCATTGCCTTTTTTTTTTCACCCCCTGCTGTGCGAACTTCACATACTATATCAAAAACTCTACGCTGCTGCTTTTCACCTTGTATTACAAAAATGGTCAACTAACTAAAACATAATACATGCAATACATATGAGACCAAAAAAAAATTACACATGCTTTTTCTTACCCATACCTCCGTATAAACAAAAATGATAACATTTTACCTACTATCTACCAACCACGTTTAAATACCATTTAATTCCTTTGCTGACAGAATTGGCGTTCAAAACAAAACTTGTTTTACTCCACGCAATATTTATTTGATGTACGCAGCTTGGGACAATCGACGACGGAGATTGATGGAGCAGATCGGATGGCGGAGGAGAATATCGGGTGAGCCTTTTTAACCGACCTTTACCTCCCGAGAAACTGTCAGAGGGTGACGTATGGGGAGAGCCACGCGTCAACTCTAAATTTTCTCGGGTCACCTATGTACGAAAACCACTCCACGCAAAAGCGGTCCCGAGAAGCTCACGACGGTTTGTGGTTTTGCTGCGGTGGTTTATCTGTCACGCAGTTGAAATTACAATTTCAACACTCCCCTTTAATTTCAACTGCTGGGCATTCAGTCATACCCAAAGACTTTCTCAACTCTTTGACATGCTGCTGTTACAAAAGAGTCTTCCTCTTAACAGAGGGATTCACCAACACTGCTTCAGATGCAGTTCCACAAACAATGAAAGGGTCTTCCTCACACAGAGGGATTTACCAGAGATTATGCTGAAGAGCATCTTCCTCTAAACCAGAGGGATTCACCAGTCTATGCTGAAAAGCATCTTCCTCTTGACAGAGGGATTCTCCAAAGACAACAGGTCTTCCTCTTAACAAAGGGATTCACTAACACTGCTTCAGATGCAGTTCCAACACAGCAAAAATATTACTCATCTTCTTTTACAAATAATTTTACACTGTTGTGTAAAATCCTCATTCACTGTTGTGTGGAAAAATTTTACATTCACTGTTGTAAAATAAAAATTTTCTTACACAATTTGATTGCATTCGCCTAGCATTTCAAACTCCAAAAAAACAAAATATACTTAACTCTTTTTCACTGCTGTGTGAAAAAAAAAATTTACTTTTACTGCTGTAAAAGTCTTCTGGTTTCATTTACTCTCCTCAGGCTGTTGCGTTCTTCACTTGCTTCACATTACTTGCATATCTTCACCAACAGAAATTATGAGATTTGCGCTGTTGCGCATTCCTTTCCTTTCCCACCAGCAAACAACCAAACATCATCACGCTGCTGTGTTTTTTTTTTTTTATTTTAACAAAACCTTACACATCCATTCTTTACATTACATAAAAACTACTATGCATTTCAATGCATGAGGTCCACAAAATTACCACGCTGCTATGCATTCCAATTCACACTGCTGTGAAAAACTTATACTGCATTTGCAAGCTGCTCTGAATTCTTTTTCTTATCAACAAGCTGTTGTGTTAAAACTTTTGCATTTACTGCTGTAAGCTGAGAAATTATTACTTTGGTTTACTGATTTGCTGCCACAAGTCTTTCTTCATGTCACACTGTTGTGCTCTCCTGGGTTTTTATTCGCTGCTGCGAACCATTTCATTTTTCATCTCTTGCCTTTTGTTCTGCCTTCGTACTAATGTGCGGATCTCCTTTCTTTGCATTACAATGCATATAATTCATAAAAAAAAATTGTTTTCGCACTACTGTGCGATCCTCTCATACCAATCCCATTTGCACCAGCTGTGCATTTCACCACAGCGTTACAGAAGTCAACGCATAACCAAAAACATATACAACACATATGCGTTCCACTTCTTTTTGCATTACACTGCATATCTTCACTTGACAACCATTACAACCACATACCTTCATGGCTTTTGCTTCCACAAGCTCAAAGCTGCTTCACCTCTGCACTATTGTGCATAAAATAAACATTCTCAACAAAAAAAATTCATGCATGGCTGCGCACTCCATTTTTTTTACTCAAGGGAAAAACATTTTTTTCTTTCATGCAGCTGCATTGGTCACAATACATAAAAAACGTATGACATTTTTTATTTTATTTTGAGCCATACTCCCGTGACCAAATACCAAACATTAAAATTAAATCTTCACCAACCATTTACGAATGCCATTGAACTTCATTTAATGTTTCTCTGAAACACTGTTCCTGAGTTGTTTTCCTGTTGCACGATGGCAGATTCTCATTTGACTGTGCTGTCGTCGCTATCCATACTCCCCTTAATTGTATGCTTCGTCTTCTTTCAGCAAAGTTTTCTCAAAAGAAACTTAGATCCACTGGATAGCTCAAGGGACTTTCAGACTGTATTTCTTTCCTTCTCCATACTTGTGTAACTTTCTTCTTTTGCATGGGTTTAGCTTGTGTAAGAGCCCATGTTAAGTTACAATCACGTGCCATATGCCCAATGTTATGACACTTGAAACATTCTACATTGTTCATGAATAAAATTTCATGATTTCTTCTTGTAAAATTGCTTCTTGGAGGTTGTCGGGGACCATAACATCTATCTCTATGAAATGCTCTACAGTCTTTTGCCATATGACCAAAGTTTGAATAAGAATAACAATAACCAAAAAATGAACTTTGGTACCTGGGAGATGGAGGTTTCCTTGACGTATTTCTGAAGCCTTTCTGCCTTGAGATTCTTTGATGATAACCATTCCCACTTGCCTCTTTGACATTATCTACATTTCCTTTTGGAGCTGGTTTTCTACTTGGAGTAGGATTTCTTCTATTGTAGCCTTGATCTTTCTCCTTGCCTTTGCTGGAACTAGGAGCATCACCTTTTCTTTCTGGCTTCTTCACATCTCTTTTGCTTAAAGTATTTCCATTCTTGTTTGAGGGTTCACCTACATACCCGAGTCCTGATTTATCAGATGGACATCTGTGATAGCTGAGCATATCATCCAAGGCTTGAGAGCTCTTCATGATTTTGTTCATCCCTTCAACCTTTTTCCTGAGGAGGACAATCTCTTCTTCCAATCTTTCACACTCATTATTTTTCTTTGCAAGTTGTTCCTCAGTTTCTCCCTTGCTACGAGTAGCTTCAGCTGCTACTATTTTAAGGGAGATGATAACTGACTTCATTTTGGAGATTTCTTCATTCTTTGCTTGACCGCTCTTCATTTTCTTCTCAGCTTCTTGTGCTTGCTTCCTGGCTTCTTGTAGTTCAGACTTAAGGGAGGAGACCTCTACCTTGTACTGTCCAATCTCTTCTACAAGTTTGTTCACTCTCTTGTGCATTTGTTCAAGTTGACTTGACAAGGCATCTTCCTGCTTCTTTTCTTTATTCAACTGATTTGTCATGGATATGACTTCTTCATGATGCTTCCTTTTGCTTTGATCAAGTTCCTTCTTAAGCTTGGCGAGCTCTTCATCCCTTTCTTATACTTGAAGCTTGATGAGGTTGAACTTCTCATTTTCAGCGTCTATGATGGGTTCCGAATTTCCTTCTTCACTGATGGTCATGGTCAGTGCTCCCTTTGTATGAAGGTCATGAAGTCCGTCCCATATATCCTTTGCTGATGAATATTTTCCTAGATTCTTCTTTACAGAATCAGGCAGTCCATCCAAGATTGTCTTTGCTGCTTTTGCATTGTACTCCTTGGATTCTCCATCCATCTTGCTATCATCAATCACTGATTCCAAGATTTCAATCCCTTCAGACTTTAAGAAAGTCCTCATTTTTATTTCCCATATATCAAAGTTCCCATTGAACCTTGGAGCCTCAAATAGAATGCTTAGAAATTGATTGTTTTCTATTTTAGTAGAAGAGGGAGACACATTTTTAGGAGGACTGGAGACTTTCTTCTTTGACCTTGCCATTCTTAACTATGCTTCTAATACCTGACTGTGTTTTTAAAACCACTGTCTGTTTCTTCAACAGCAACACAGAAAAAAAAAACTAGCTGAGAAATACCTGGATCCTTTTGACTGTCTTCACTCTGCTGAGTAACTGTTGCAGCAGTAAAAACTCCTTCCTTCAGCTTCTTTGTCACCTTCAAAGAGCCTAAGCCTGCTCTGATACCACTGTTGGGGATTTTTCTGGCAAAATCCCAAAAACAAACAATTCAAGCACACAGAGGCAATGCTCTGTTTCCTTTACTCCAGGATTTTTACTCCAGGATCTTTTTGCACAGGGAAGCTTTTTAATTTTTTTTTACTGAGAAAAGAGTATTGCACCACCATAAAAAGATTTCTATTCATTAAAACATAAATCACTGATACATATTCATCCTCTTTGCTGAGAGGGATTCACCCAAAAGAAATACTCTGCCTCTTTTACAAAATGATTTTTACACTGCTGTGTAAAATCTTCATTTACCTTTACTATTGTAAAAACATTTTACATATACTGCTGTAAGAAACAATTTTTACTATGCTGCTCCAAAACAAAACATTATGTGCCTGCTCATTACAATAAAAGAACTTCAGCACACAAAATATTACATGCTCTATTCTAATCTTTCCTTCGTCTTCCTTCGCACTGTTGTGCCATCCACACAAACAAAGTCAACCTCTTAAAAAAAATCTCCCCTGCTTCTTCTACGCACTGCTGTGCCATTCATTTCACACCTTTTTTTAAAAACTTCATCTTCATTCTTTCATTGCCTTTTTTTTTTCACCCACTGCTGTGCGAACTTCACATACTATATCAAAAACTCTACGCTGCTTCATTTCACCTTGTATTACAAAAATGGTCAACTAACTAAAACATAATGCATGCAATACATATGAGACCAAAAAGAATTACACATGCTTTTTCTTACCCATACCTTCGTATAAACAAAAATTATAACATTTTACCTAAGATCTACCAACCACGTTTAAATACCATTTAATTCCTTCGCTCACAGAACCCGCAGTCAAAACAAAACTTTGTTTTACTCCACTCAATATTTATTTGATGCAGCCCTGTAAGCAGCTTGGGACAATCCACAGCGGAGATTGATGAACGGGGGAGATTGATGTACCAGATCGGACCGCGGAAGAGAATATTGGGTGAGCCTTTTTAACCGACCTTTACCTCCCGAGAAACTGTGAGAGGGTGACCTATGGGGAGAGCCACGCGTCAACTCTAATTTTTCTTGGGTCGCCTATGTACAAAAACCACTCCACGCAAAAACGGTCCCAAGAAGCGCACGACGGTTTGTGGTTTTGCTGCGGTGGTTTACCTGTCACGCAGTTGAAATTACAATTTCAACATTTCTGCGGCGGCAATGCCACCTCCCTGCAAGGTCAGTTCTCTATTCCACCGTGTGACCACTTGAGAATCATAGAGTGAATTCTCGACCTCCTCAACATATTGTGCACTGTTTGGCTAAACTCGTTCGCGTAATGTTTATATTTTTTGTTTGGACCTCCTACGGTTTGCATTTCTGTGTACAATAAACACTCTATTATTCATCCGCTTCATTTACTATTTAGTCTGCTTATTTAGGAAAATCCGAGTAATTGGAGGTCTGGTATTTTCAAAACATAAACATTTTCAGCGTATTTACACTGTAATTAAACTGGGAGAAAATTTATGTATTGCAAATTGATCTGTAATGGTACTTATCCTTTTCCAATGGATGTAAAAACGATATTAACTGCATCCCCTACCTTTTCCAAACCTGTGCCAATCCCTTGTCCAATGAGGTAAAGGCAAGGGATGAGAAGTTTTATCCCTTACCTTGTTGCCTTTTCGAAAACCTCTGGCAAAGAGTTTAAGTAAAATTGATTTTTTTGGGTAATGAAAAGCTAATTAAAATTTAATTGTTAAATTAATAATAAAATAAAATTTAAAGGTAATTTAAGTGCTTAGTGAGATAGTTTTTATGTTATTAAAAAATATAATCTAATTTGCTATGATTGAAGAAAGCAGGAAGGGTTTATGGAGCAGAGAAATTGACGTTCAAAAGTGGTTAGATTTAGGGCAAAATAATTCAGATTTTTTTGTATTAATAGTATTTGAATCATGTTTTTTATGGTAAAAATGAATTCAATATTAAATAAAAAAATCTCTCAAACACACAAAACTTTAAAATTTAACAACTATAATTTGAATTTACACAAATCAATACCAGACTATATTAAAATCGCTGATGAAATTGGGTTAGAAACTGTCAAAAAGCCACGCAGACATGGCCGGGCCTGCAACCGGGAGACCTGGTGGGATGGTGTAGAAACTGTCCAACAGGCAACCGGGAGACCTTGTGGGATGGTGTAGAAACTGTCCAACATAATTTAGAAGGTGTAAATAAATTTCTACAAACATAATTTAGAAGGTGTAAATAAATTGGTTTGTGTGAACCTTAATTAGTACGCATCGAATTATTAATTTGAATCTTATGAAAAAAATTAGACATAAGAGTTATATGTGAGAATAAATTGGGACTGAAGTTATCTATATTCAACTGATTGATTTAAAAAAACACTTTACTTTTTCTATAAAGCGAAAAAATAAAAATCTCATGGAAATATTGTATATAAATTTGTAGCCACCTTTGAAGTGAGTGGCATTATTAATTTGAAATTGTTATTAAAATTTCAAAGAATTATGAGCAAAGTTCGAATTTTTTTGCAAGCGCTCATGAGATGAGTAACGCTATTAAGTAACATTATTACATATAAGTTCGGACTCGGTTACAATTGAATTCAGGGTCAAATTTTACTTCAGCGTAGTTTTAACTGAGTGTTATTACGCTCTGAAGAACAATGTTATTTGTGGTATGTATATTAGGGATAGGTGGTGCTGTGACATAGTTTTAAGAGTGGGTAAAATTTTTGTGGTTAGATTGTTTTTTTTATTTTTAAAGTATAAATATATGTGGATAAATTATTTTTAATTTAAAAAATAGAGAATTATATTTTTTTAGGGTATAAAAATTAAAATATAAAAAATTTTATTTATTAAAAATATTTACTTTAACAAGCAATTTTTATTTTAAAATAGTTTAAAATTAAAAAATAAAAAATATAGAAAAATGAAAATTTTGAGAAGAATTTTTGGGGGAAAATCACATACGGCTTTCGAAGCAACCAGCGTGGTTTCTCATGAGGACAAGTTGAATGAGCAGATCTTGCTATGCAATATAAATAGATAGGGCAGAATATCCCATGACCAAATTTCCAGATCTATGAAGAGCATAATTGAATTTTTGAAATGAAATTTATCAGGGAATTTTTGAAATGTAAAATAGTAAATTATTTAATCAGATTAATAAAACAAAAATTATCAATTAAAAAAAACTATTTTTTAATTTCTTGGAAAATTCAAATATGTACATTTGAAGTGGAATTAAATTTCGGATTGAATAGTTTTTCCCTATAATTTTAATAAATTTACCACTACAAAATCCAAAAAAAAGTGTGTTTAATGGTTTTTTTTGTTGTGATCTAAATATGCAGAAAGAGTATTCTTTGTAGATCTAAATATGCAAAATAATTACTCATTAAAAAATTACACACTTTATTAAAAAGCAAAAAAACAAAACAAAACTTTCAAAACCATTTAACCTTAAAATCACATTATCATCTTAAATTCTGGTTATTCACATTGTCTTCTTAAATTCTATTGATCCTATTTACATTATGATCTTAAATTATAATTTTCTTTGTTAGTACATATTCTATTTTAACATTTTTACCTTAAAATTCCCGTCATACTATTTAATTCTCACTGGAACGGCGCTTATCCCTTTAGACAACACTCTAACGCTCAAAATGCTTCAGAAAAGCGGTGAGTTGAACGGCCCCTTTTCACAGCCCCTAGCGCTCAAAATGCTTCAGAGAAGCATGCTGTCACCAATCTATTGGTGTTCGGATTCTTCTGAACAGTTATTTCCTACCCTATGAGATGTCAAGATTTTATGTTCACGGTCTGGGTGGTAAGGTTTCTTCTCCATACCGTTTCTTAACAGATGACAGCAATCCCGATGATATTCTATCAAAAAGCCCATTGCTCATTCGCGCAAGTCATAAGTTATAACCCACTCTTAATGATTCCTTAGATGGTCTTGGTCAGTGTTAACACTCCATAATGCGCGATAATAGTCTAGTTTGAAAAATATCCTTAAATTAAAGAAATAATGGAAAATGTGATAAGATTAAGATAAAATCGAGCAGAAACATTTGAAAATGGAAAATTTGATAAAATTAAGATAAAATCCAGCAGAAATATTTGAAAATCTAGTTTGCAGTTATCAAATTATAAAAAACCTACAAACTAATCAGGAAAATAATAGAAATTTCAACCCAATTATAATAAAATTTGGCAAAAATATTTAAAAATCTAATTTATCAAACTTCAAGATTTTGATCAAAATTCTGAGTGCTTGAATTCTTGATAGTGATTAAACCATTTCTATCTTAAAAAATTCAAACACCCGTATTTTGATCTTTAGAAATATCATTTGTTTTTACCGATAACCAGACTTCAGAGCACTTTGTGCATGTATTAGCTGTTTCATCATGACATAAAATGTCTGTTTCGTTGATTCATATTTTCTTTCTGATTACAGGACAAAATATTACAGTGGTGAGTCCCAATATGACACTGACACCGTATGGCTCCCCCATAATGTCGCCTACCATGCCGCCCAGATCGGCGAATTTGCCACACCCCTTGACACCGTTACCGGGTAATTCGACACACCCGTCCGGTATAACGTGGGAATACGTCCTCCAAACAACAGGTATACTTGGCGCTTTAGCAACTCTATGTGTCAGGCAGTGGTATCGATGTGTTAGACTGTGGAAAAGCTATGCTAGAACAGGTAATAATAAAAAAATTACTGAAGTATCGTTTCCATGCTGAATTGCACTATATATTTTATATTATTTATTTATTTGTAACTTTGTCGGATTAAATCATTATGAAGAAAATTGTTATTGTGATGCTCTCCGCAGATAATAATATAGATGCCCGAGGAAATTTCGGGGAAGTATATTTTGATTACAAGATTCTCAGAGATGCCACTGGCAACTTTGATCGGAATAACATGCTTGGCAAAGGAGGATTCGGAGAAATTTACAAGGTATAATAATATTCGTGGTTTTGTTCAATTATGCGGTAAGTTTGCAGTGTAATTTTAATGAATTTGATGATCCGCAGGGAAGGCTTCCTGTATCGCCCTGACCAACCGGGCAAACGTGCACGACGGTGGGCGGGCGCCCCGCATGACAGGCGGGCGCCTCGTGCACGATGGGCGGCATTCTCACCCGACGAACTAGGCATGGTAACCGCAACGGGCAAGCTCGCTGAGTCGGGCAAAGACCGGGCGGAGGACAGACTACAGTTCGGACAAACATTGGTTGCAGGTCGAAGATGGGCGCGGGTCGTGCAGGGCACACCCGCCCGCCCAAACGCAGGGTTGGGCGTAAGGCACCCACCCGCCCAACAGCAAAGAGAGAATCGAGTTTACGCAACGGACAGCACGGGCGATACAGCAGGTATACCCGCGGAGTCGGGTAAAGGCCGGGTAGAGACCGAGTAAGGGGTCGATGGTAAACGGATGGGTACGCGGTTGCGCGGCACTGGTGAACAGGGATAACAGGCGCGGTAGTGCAAAGGCATACCGCCCGCCTGAATGCCGGACAGCGCGTGTACACAAGTCGTGCTCAGCAAAACAGGTTGGCGGTTGGACAGATGACAACAGGGCATACCTGCCCGCCTGAACGCCGGGTAGTGCGTGAAGAGGTCGCGAGCCGAGCGAGGAGCGCTTGCCCGACGACACAACGGTTGGACATCAGCAGCGAAGTGATGGTCTTTCGTGCGGACGTGCACGAGCAGACACCCGCGGTTGACACAGTTCGGCGATGGGTCGTGCGGAAACGCCCGCCCGCCGAAGGACGAAAACGACACACATAGTTGAGCAGGGGTCCGTCATGTAGGTGTGCACGGGCGACGCTCCCAAACAAAGGATTCCGCGAATAAGTTGGCGGTGGGCGATGCGAAGGCGCCCGAGACATAAGCGGAACACATATTACAGTTGATGGGCCATCGTGCAGGAGCGCACGGGCATACGACAAAGTGTTATGGGCGCAAGGATGGTGAGCGGTATATGGACGCCCACCCACAACACGAGATGACACACATACAGCGGTGCGGAGGCAGACCGCCGTGCGGGCGCGCACGGGCGGGCGCCCTCCGCCTATAAAGGAAACAGCGAACGATGGTTGGCAGACAAACGACGAAGGCAGCAATGAGCGAATGATGAAAGATGCGACAGGCAAATGTGGCAATGCGTCGAAGGGACAAGACTTACGCGGGATAAAGTATTGGGCCGTGGCTTATACGCATTGCCGAGGATTAACAAAGCTAACGCATGAAAAAGAAACACTTGGGGCGTTGAGTGAAACTCGGGGGTCGGCCTTAAGGCTGGGCGCCCCTCCCAACTCACGAAGAATGGGTAAAAGTATGATGAGCTGAGGCTCATTCGAACCATCAAGCATTCGGTCTTCAAGAGGAGCTCGCATAATCAAAAGGGCACAGTTCTTGGGATTAATGCGCATGTCTTATGCGCATAAGGATCAAAGGAAATAAGACGCAATTGGTTGAACGAGATTGGTAAGGGGCCGAAGACAAGTAGGCGGTGGACAGAATTATGCCGGGTTAAGATGGAGGTTCTGCGCATTGGTTGAGCACCCTCCGTGGGAGAACTAGCATACGGTTAAAAGGCTGTCTACGCCTTCGTTGTAATTAAGTGTGGCCTCGGGTTTACGCCAGGCACACTTGTCTTATGTTGTATTATTAAAGAGAATTGACATAATATATGTGGGCAGACTTTACTGGGAGTTGCCCCTCCCATTCTGTACGGTTATTTCCAATTGTTGTTCGGTTTAAATTGCTCATGAAATGCTAAGAATGGTTTATGATGAATTATGAAGATTAATGCTTTTCTAAGGTTATAAGTTAACGGTTAAAGCATGTTATATCGGTTAAGGCATAGTCCATATGCATAGTTATTGAATAAATAGTATGCACGGTGGTGCCGCACCCGCCCAATAGAAAAAAAAAGATTGGGGGCGTGACAGGTGGTATCAGAGCGAGGTTGCTCGTGAAGACTTGGACAAGGTTCTTGCAGGTGATTTGGTGAAGGCAGTGAATGGTCGACACTAGGTCGCAGAAAAGCAAGAAGATGGCATCAAACACTTAAGCTGGGTCTAGTCATGCGATGAAGGACGTAGTGAGGGATGCTACTCTTGAGTACATGGAAAAAGTACTCGTAAAGATGGAGACTTTGGAGAATTCTTGGAACAAAGAGGTGGACTCACTTACTAAGGAGCGAGAGGCCATCTCAAAGGTCAAGGGAGAACTTGAAGAACTTCGTACGCAGCATGATGAGCTCAAGACGCAATATGAGTACACTGACTTCCTGTGTACACAACTAGAAGGAAGAGTCAAGGAAGTCGAAGAATCAAGAGATCAAGGTCTTGTAGAGATCCTGAACTTCAATGGAGCTCTTGAAAAGACAAGTAAAGCTCTAGATGAAGCCAAGGACGAGATTGCGGTACTAAAGAGGGCTGTGAGACATAACTCCGGTGTAGGAGTGCCTCATGTAAAGGTCAAAGAGCCGGAATCTTATGATGGCACTAGGAGCGCAAAAACTCTTGGCAATTTCCTATGGGACATGGAGCAGTACCTGGAAAGATTGGGTCTACCAGATGGGGAGGCACAAGTCAAGGTGGCCGCTCAATTCCTGACAAATGATGCCAAGATGTGGTGGCGAAGGAGGGTGGATCAGATGATCAATGGTAATGCTGTTGACATCACTTCGTGGGAAGACATGGAGAAAACCTTGCAGACCCATTTTAGTCCTCAAGATGAAACATGGGAGGCAAGGACGAAAATTAAGTTCATCAAACAAACTGGGAGCCTACAAGCGTATCAGCGAGAATTCTCAAGCGCAGCCCTGGAACTTCCCGACATGGCAGAAAGGGATAAAGTCTTTAACTTTATTATTGGGTTGAAGCCTTGGGCCCGTAATGAGGTGAAGAGACAGAAAATAAGGACGCTTGAAGAGGCCTTCGCTGTGGTTGACAGATTAGTGGACCACTATGATGAGACTTCTAATGAGAAAAAGAAGTCCGATAAGCCAAAAGAAAAGAAAAAGGATGATGCTTCAAAGCCGGACGATAATCCGAAGGAGAAGAAGCCTTTGAAACGCTAGTTATGCGCGGGACCACATGTGGTTAAGAATTGTCCATCTAAACCAAAGGTGGCCACTGCTGCACAATCCGATGAGGATGACAATGCTTCTGTAGGAATGATGCAGATACTGGGTGCTTCTGTTACTACAGAGGTGACTTCTAGGAGGGATCCGGAAAGGAACAGATTGGAATATGTTCAGATGAAGGTGGGTGAGGCCGAGGTGATCACTATGGTTGATAGCAGGGCATCACACAACTTCATGAGTAAGGATACCGCAAGGAGACTTGGGCTGAAATTTGTACCAGTGCAGGCACATATGAAGACAGTAAACTCTCCTCCTATGGCAATCCTTGGTATAGCTAAAAAGGTAGACACCACACTTGGTGAGTGGACCGGCAAAGTGGACTTCACCATAGTGCGGATTGATGATTATGAGGCCGTGTTGGAGATGGAATTCATGAAGCAGTTTGAGGCTATGGTCGTACCCCATCTAAGGAAGCTCTTTATTTACGATGGAAGGGAAGATGTGCCCATTGGTGTTCCAACCATTGGGGTAACCAAGCCTGATCGTAAACTAGGAGGCATGCAGGTGGAGGATAAGACAAACAAGCGGTTGTCTACTGTTGAGGCAAAGCTTGTGGAGCAATCATTAGTCATTCAGTCACTATCAGATAGCATCTTGGATTTATCAAGAAGGCTAGAGCTAGTGGAAGACGATGATGACGAGGACGAGACATATGTGAGGCCGAACGTCCAGAAGGAAGGTCGGGAGGCATATCTGCGACGGATGGAGGTTGAAAATCTTGATAGATGGATCGAACTGATTAGTAGGGGAGAGCCTCCCGGCTCATCCCCCTCCGCATCTTCTTAAGAGGACATGGAAGAAGGGACTCATTGTTGGCTGCTCAAGTAGTGAGTCCTCAACATGGTTGAGCAGGTTGATGATCTAGACATGCGGTAGAAAGATGGGGTTTCCATGGACCTAAGCATGGGATCGTGCAGGAAGTGTCGGCACATGACCGGGATGTGTGACACTTGGTGGTATACATGGGCAGTTTGCACATGGAGCTGATGACCTGATGGAGGCGTTGCCTTAGAGGAGGAAGTCTACATTATGGGTGATGACAGTCTTGGTGGGGAGCTGCCAAGATGGTGTGTTGTCGGGACGACAACGATTTCAAGTGGGGGAGAATGTATCGCCCTGACCAACCGGGCAGACGTGCATGACTGTGGGCGGGCGCCCCGCACGACGGGCGGGCGCCTCGTGCACGATAGGCGGCATTCTCACCCGACGAACTAGGCATGGTAACCGTAGCGGGCAAGCTCTCCGAGTTGAGCAAAGACCGGGCGGAGGACAGACTACAGTTCGGACAAACGTTGGTTGCAGGTCGAAGATGGGCGCGGGTCGTGCAGGGCACACCCGCCCGCCCAAACGCCAGAACAACACATATGATAGTGGCGGGTCGTGGGTCGGGCGTAAGGCACCCACCCGCCCAACAGCAAAGAGAGAATCGAGTTTACGCAACGGACAACACGGGCGATACAGCAGGTATACCCGCCGAGTCGGGTAAAGGCCGCGTAGAGACCGAGTAAGGGGTCGATGGTAAACGGATGGGTACGCGGTAGTGCGGTAGTGGTGAACAGGGATAACAGGTGCGGTAGTGCAAAGGCACACTGCCCGCCTGAACGCCAGACAGCGCGTGTACACAAGTCGTGCTCAACAAAACAGGTTGGCGATTGGACAGATGACAACAGGGCATACCCGCCCGCCTGAACGCCGGGTAGTGCGTGAAGAGGTCGCGGGCCGAGCGAGGAGCGCTCGCCCGACGACACAACGGTTGGACATCGGCAGCGAAGTGATGGTCTGTCGTGCGGACGTGCACGAGAAGACACTCGGGGTTGACACAGTTCGACGATGGGTCGTGTGGAAACGCCCCCCCGCCGAAGGACGAAAACGACACACATAGTTGAGCAGGGGTCCGTTGTGTAGGTGTGCATGGGCGGCGCTCCCCAACAAAGGATTCCGCGAATAAGTTGGTAGTGGGCGATGTGAAGGCGCCCGAGACATAAGCGGAACACATATTATAGTTGATGGGCCATCGTGCAGGAGCGCACGGGCATACGACAAAGTGTGATGGGCGCAAGGATGGTGAGCGGTATATGGACGCCCACCCACAGCATGAGATGACACACATACAGCAGTGCGGAGGCAGACCGCCGTGCCGGCGCGCACGGGCGGGCGCCCTCCGCCTATAAAGGAAACAGCGAACGATGGTTGGCAGACAAACGACGAAGGCAGCAATGAGCGAATGATGAAAGATGCGACGGGCGAATGTGGCAATGCGTCGAAGGGACAAAACTTACGCGGGATAAAGTATTGGGCCGTGGCTTATACGCATTGCCGAGGATTAACAAAGCCGACGCATGAAAAAGAAACACTTGGGGCGTTGAGTGGGAAACTCGGGGGTCGGCCTTAAGGCTGGGCGCCCCTCCCAACCCATGAAGAATGGGTATAAGTATGATGAGTTGAGGCTCATTCGAACCATCAAGCATTCGGTCTTCAAGAGGAGCTCGCATAATCAAAAGGGCGCAGTTCTTGGGATTAATGCGCATGTCATATGTGCATAAGGATCAAAGGAAATAAGACGCAGTTAGTTGAACGAGATTGGTAAGGGGCCGAAGACAAGTAGGCGGTGGACAGAATTATGCCGGGTTAAGACGGAGTTTCTGCGCATTGGTTGAGCGCCCTCCGTGGGGGAACTAGCATACGTTAAAAGGCTGTCTACGCCTTCGTTGTAATTAAGTGTGGCCTCGGGTTTACGCCAGGTACACTTGTCTTATGTTGTATTATTAAAGAGAATTGACATAATATATGTGGGCAGACTTTACCGGGAGTTGCCCCTCCCATTCTGTATGGTTATTTGCAATTGCTGTTCGGTTTAAATTGCTCATGAAATGCTAAGAATGGTTTATGATGAATTATTAAGATTAATGCTTTTCTAAGGTTATAAGTTAATGGTTAAAGCATGTTATATCGGTTAAGGCGTAGTCCATATGCATAGTTATTGAATAAATAGTATGCACGGTGGTGCTGCACCCGCCCAATAGAAAAAAAAAATTGGGGGCGTGACACTTCCAGATGGGAGGGATGTTGCCGTTAAGAAACTGATTGGAAAGCAGACTACTCAAGCTGCTGAGGAATTTCTAACGAAAGTGAAGCTCATCAGCGGCGTCCGTCACCGTAATCTTGTTCGTTTATTCAGATGTTCCAGGCGAGGGATGTTCTAACTAATGCCACCGTTTTCAAAATTCATGTTGTTTTTAGAAATTATGTAACTTGTACTGAAACTTTAGAATACTATTACTGGAGGTCCGTAGGTGAGATAAGAAATCCTTTGAGCTAGGAAAATCGTTTAAATATTATAGTCGGCACAGCACGAGGCCTTGCATACCTGCACGGGGTATCCAACGTTCACATTATACACAGAGACATCAAATGTCCAAATATTCTTCTGAATGACAACATTCATCCCAAAATTGCAGATTTTGGATTGGCTAGGTTTTTCCCAGAAAGCCAAACACATGTTTCTACCAGAGTCAGAGGAACAATGTAAGTTCAGCAATTCATTTATTAGTTGTTTTTCTTTATAATTGTTGAATCCAGATATTAATTCGTAGCTTTCATGAATTTGGTGTAAGGCAGAGGCTACAATGCGCCCGAATATGCCGTTCATGGGCAATTAATGGTAAAAGCTGATATTTATAGTTACGGGATCGTGGTTCTTGAGATCGTGAGTGGGAGAAAGTGCGTGGATGCAAGACTGCCCGCCCCTCGTCAGCTTCTTCTCGAATGGGTGAGTCTAATGAAGATAACTTTAGTTCAATAATTAAATCAAGAAAATCTTTTGTTAAGTTGGGTTGGCATGAAATATTCAAATGATCTAAGTACTTCTATCGTGTTCCTATTGATGATTGAGGAACGACCCATATCTCTGGCGCTTAATTTTCTTTCTTCAAAAAGTTTTTATTTTATTTTTGCTTGATAGCGATATGTTAATTACATGGCCGAACTCGTCTTTCGTTTTCTTGGCTAAACCTGTCTCATATTTTTCGGGGGAGCTAGTCGTCACACACTTGTAATCCGTCTTGCTAACTCCATAAATGTCGTGCATATTTGAAGTGAATTTGAACACTATATTCTACCACAATCCATAATAATAATCATAAAAATGTCTCCAGATGCCACGGGTTTAAAAGTAACACAGAAAAGGAAAGGTTCAAGGCTTATGGAGCTTATCATCGAGATTGAAAGGAATAGGTTAAGGCTTATGGAGCTTATCACCGAGTTTGAAGGTGATGGAACGGGGAAGGCTTTTCATGAGAGCTTGATCATTTCATTCACATATATGAAAATTTATATATATTCATATGTATCTGTTGGAATTTAATTCCAACTGCATAACATAAATACTGAACAAAGATTTGATCTACAACAGTCATTTCAGATTATCCGGAAGCCGCAAAAGTACACTGATATTTTACACTTTAAATGAACATTAAATGTGCAGAAATTAATTCCCCTGCAACCGACTTATTTCCACCGAGAAAGATATCACCGCCTCTTCTGCAATAAATATAAAGATAAATATCAGTAGGTATTTTGCTTAGTTTATTGTTTAAATCAGATATTTATTTTTCCTATAAATGTAACGCATAGTAGTTCTGTTTTCAAGTGCAAGAAGGTGTAAGCAGAAAAAGGACAGCAATTTTGTTTTCTGTCTGAGTGTAAGAAATTTTAGAACAGCAGTTCTGTTTCTGAGAGAAGGTTAGAAGAACAAGAGTGTGTCACTTCTGTAAATGCACAGCAGTGCTGAACCTCCGATTTTCTGAGATAGAGAAAATCGATTTCTGGAACTGAAGCGTTCCTCTTGTAAGAGCTAAGTTTACTGTATCGGTTTTGGTTATTGTTCATGAATACAAGTTTACTATTTTGCTGATTTTCTATTGCTGTTACACTAAGTGTCAAAAACACTTTGATTTCACTCTGTAAGTCTATTAGTGATTTTGACGCCAACTATTTTTAGTTGCTGTAACACCAAAGCGTCAATTTTCTTAAAGTGACTTAGCGTCAAAAATATGTTGTCGTTACACCGAGTGACTTGACGTCAAAACTCGCGTTGCTGCAACACCATGATCAACATTGCTGCAACACCAAGTCTTGTTGCCGCAACACAATTTCCAGTAAACAATTTTTCTGTTTTTTCTGTGTTAACAAAAAACAGAGTGTTATTTCCTGTTGCTGCAACACCGAATCCTGTTGCTGCAACACCAAGTCCAGAAAACGAAATTTTCAGTTTTCTGTGCAGGAACAAAGCATTTTTGTGTTTTCTGTTTGTTTAGGAATTTAGCAGAAAATTCCACCATTGTATCAGAGCGTTGTTCTTTGGTCTTTTGTGTTTGAAATCACCTTAAAATTCCAACATGGTATCAGAGTTAGTCTAGGCACTCAGTGAGTCAAAAAACAGAGTTTGTTTTTTCACTGTAGGAGCTGTAAGAAGTTCAGAGAGCATATTTTTTCCAACAGAGAAAGTTTTTGCTTGTTTTAATTTTACAGTCAGCATCTTTTCTTTTAAGATGGCAGATGATGGAACAGGTTTGACAAATTCCCAACTGCCACAGTTTAATGGGAAAAATCACAATGATTGGTCCATAAAAATGAAAGCATTGTTTGCTTCTCAAGGAATATGGGAGCTGGTTGAAACTGGCTATGTTGAACCTGCAGAAGCAACAGCGTTGGCTGCTTTGACAGTAGCAGAAAGAGACCAGTTGAAGAGCGATAGGAAGAAGGATGCCAAAGCCCTCTTTTTCCTCTTCCAATCAGTACATGAAAGTATCTTTCCACGGATTGCGGCAGCAACAAAATCCAAAGACGCATGGGATATTCTCAAAACTTCCTATCAAGGCATGGAGAAGGTGAAGACTGCAAAGTTGCAGATGTTGAGGAGAGACTTTGAAACACTCAGCATGAAGGAATCTGATACAATAGATTCATTCTTCACTCAGGTTATTGGGTTGATAACCCATATTAGATCTCATGGTGAAATCCTTGAAGAAAGAAGGATCGTAGAGAAGATCTTGAGATGTTTACCCTCAAGGTTTGAAGCTGTTTTGGTAGCAATAGAAGAAACAAAAGATCTCTCACAGTTCACGGTAGATGAACTGAGTGCTTCTCTTATGTCTCATGAACACAGATTGAGTAGAGGAACAGAATCCTCTTTTGAGCAAGCATTCAAGACTCAGATGTCTTTCAGCCAAAGAAAAGTCGAGGCAGAGCAAATAACAGAGGTCGTGGAAGAAGCCAAATCAGAGGCAGATATTATCCTGCAAGTACAAGCGGAAGGAGCTGCAATCAGAACCAAGATGAAGGTTCAAGCAAACAGCAAGCTCATGGACAAAGGTATGACAAATCCCAAGTCCAATGTCATTATTGTAAGAAATATGGGCACTATGGCAATGAATGTAGGAAAAAACAAAATGACATGAATAGTAGGCAGAATGTTAATTTCGCAAATGAAGAAAATAAGAACTCAAAGAATGTGCTGTTAACTTGTAACATTGCACAAGACAAAAAAGAAGATGTTTGGTTCTTAGACTCAGGTTGTAGTAATCACATGACTGGAAATATTGCAATGTTTGCCAATCTGGATGAAAATGTGAAATCTGAGGTAACAACAGGGACTGATAGTAAGATATCTGTCAAGGGTAAAGGCAGTGTCAGTATCCGAGCAAGAAATGGAGAACATATGATTGTGCCAGAGGTATACTATGTACCTGGGCTGAAATGTAATCTTTTGAGCATTGGGCAGCTCATTGACAAAGGTTACAACGTGTTCTTCAAAGATGATATGTGTACAATCAAAGATATACCTCCAAGTAAGAAGATCATTGCACAGGTGCAGATGACTAGCAATAGAATGTTTCCTCTCAAACTCAGGATAGATTTGAAGGAAGGAAGAACCATTGCAGCTGTAACACAAGAAGTCTTTCAGGAACAAGTGAAAGATGAGAGTTGGTTGTGGCATTTGAGATTTGGACATCTCAATTTCGGAGGCCTGAATTTGTTGCACAAAAAAGGAATGGTAAAGGGATTGCCGTTGATTGAGAAGCGGGACAACTTTTGTGAAGGCTGCATCTTGGGCAAGCAACACAAAGAAAGCTTTCCAGCAGGAAAGAGTATAAGGGCAAAAGCACCCTTGGAAATTGTCCACTTTGATGTGTGTGGACCGATGCAAGTACCATCACTTGGTGGAAATAGATATGTTTTAACTTTCATTGATGATTACACCAGAAAGACATGGGTGTATATGCTGAAACAGAAGAGTGAATTGTTTGAGAAATTCTGCCACTTCAAAACTCTTGTTGAAAAACAGTGTGGGCATTACATCAAAGTGCTCAGAACAGATAGAGGAGGAGAATACATCTCCCAAGACTTTCTGCGTTTTTGCAGAGAGAATGGCATACAAAAGCAGTTCACCGCAAGGTATACACCTCAGCAGAACGGTGTTGCCGAAAGAAAGAATAGGACCATTCTTGACATGGTCAGAAGTATGCTGAAGGCAAAGCACTTGCCTCATGAGTATTGGGTGGAAGCTATCACTTGCGCAGTTTATATCTTGAATAGATTCCCAACTAAAGCTGTCATGAACAGAATACCAGAAGAAGCATGGAGTGGTCAAAAGCAAACTGTCACTCACATGAGAGTATTCGGTTGTGTGGCTTATGCACATGTACCAGATCAGCTAAGGAGAAAGCTTGATAGTAAGGGGGAGAAGTGTGTGTTTTTTGGCTATTGTGATGAGTCAACAGCATACAAACTCTATAATCCATCCACTAAGAAATTGATTGTAAGCAGGGATGTGCAGTTCATTGAAGATGAAGCTTGGGATGGAAGCTTAGAAAAGACAGTGAATGTGAAGACAATTGTGTCTGATGAAGAAGAACAGGAAGGGACAGCAACAAATAATCCTTCCTTGGTGGTTCCTCCTCCACCATAGCAAATTCAGCAAACCACACCACAAGCTGGAATTCGAACAGACTTAAGAAGTCAAGGTAGTGCTTCTCCAAGCACACCACAGGGATCTGAAATACCCTCAAGTTCGGATGGAACTTTCAGCACACCAAGAAGACCAAGTTCAGAAATCTAAATGAGATTTATGAACAAGGAGAGGTAAGTACCAATACCGGTCTGAATTCATTATTCGCTTTATATTGTCATGTTGATGACCCAGTTCATTTTGAAGATGTTGTAAATGAAGATAAATGGATTGAAGCAATGAATGAAGAAATTGGTGCAATTGAAAAGAGTAACACATGGGAGTTAGTGGACCTCCCTGAAGGCAAAAAGGCCATTTGAGTTAAGTGGGTCTATAAGACCGAAAGCAATGCTGAAGGCAAGATTGACAGGCACAAAGAAAAACTTGTTGTGAAAGGTTACAAGCAGCAACAAGGCAGAGACTATGATGAAACCTTTGCACCAGTAGCAAGGATGGAAACAGTCAAAACAGTGTTGTCTATTGCAGCACAACACAAATGGAAGATTTATCAAATGGATGTTAAATTTGCATTCCTGAATGGAGTGTTGAAAGAAGAGGTTTATGTTGAACAACCTCCAGGTTATGAAGTTGACGACCAAGAGCATAAAGTTTGCAGACTGAAAAAGGCTCTTTATGGGCTGAAGCAAGCTCCAAGAGCATGGTACAGCAGAATAGATGCTTATCTGATTAAGAATGGGTTTGATAAGTGTGATGGTGAACCCACACTCTACATAAAGGAGAATGACAGTAAGATTATTATTATTGTTTTATATGTAGATGATCTGATTTTTACTAGCAATGATGCTTCACTCGTTGTTGATTTTAAAGCAGTCATGAAAAGTGAATTTGAAATGACTGACTTAGGCTTCTTAAGATATTTTCTTGGAATTGAAGTAGACCAAAATGAAAATGGTGTTTTCATTTCTCAAGATAAATATGTAGAAGTTGTGTTGAAGAGATTTAACATGCATAACAGCAAGGCAGCTGTGACTCCAACTGTAATGGGGCTGAAATTGACCAAAGAAGACAGCAACAAGGATTTTGATCCAAAATTGTACAAGAGCATAGTTGGCAGCCTTATGTACTTGACTGCAACTAGATTTATGGAAAGACCGAAAGAGACTCATTGGCAGGCAGCCAAGAGGATTCTAAGGTATGTAAATGGAACGAAGGGGTTTGGTATTTTATACTCCTCTTCTGAAAGTTTCATGTTGACAGGTTACACGGACAGTGATTGGGCTGGAAGTGTTGTTGACAGGAAAAGCACATCAGGATATGTGTTTCATATGGAATCGGGAGTCATCTCATGAGCTTCCAAGAAGCAACCAGTTGTGGCAGCAACAGTAGAAGCATGCCAAGCAGTGTGGCTGAGAAGAGGTCTCAGAGATTTGTGTCATGAACAAGAAAATGGCACAACCATTTA
>APFE031293689.1:35124-45998 GCA_000404065.3 Pinus taeda
AGCAGCAAGGATTTTGATCCAAAATTGTACAAGAGCATAGTTGGCAGCCTTATGTACTTGACTGCAACTAGGCCAAACATTATGCACGCTGTGAGTTTAATCTCCAGATTTATGGATAGACCGAAAGAGACTCATTGGCAAGCAGCCAAGAGGATTCTAAGGTATGTGAATGGAACGAAGGGGTTTGGTATTTTATACTCCTCTTCTGAAAGTTTCATGTTGACAGGTTACACGGACAATGATTGGGCTGGAAGTGTTGATGATAGGAAAAGCACATCAAGATATGTGTTTCATATGGGATCGGGAGCCATCTCATGGGCTTCCAAGAAGCAACCAGTTGTGGCTTTATCAACAGCAGAGGGAGAGTATGTGGCAGCAATAGCAGCAGCATGCCAAGCAGTGTGGCTAAGAAGAGTTCTCAGAGATTGGTGTCATGAACAGGAAAATGGCACAACCATTTATTGTGACAATAGCTCAGCAATAGCTTTGTCTAAAAACTCTGTTTTTCATAAAATAACAAAGCACATAGATACCAAATTTCACTTCATACGTGAATTGGTTAACAATGGTGAGATTGTTTTGCAGCACTGCAAAACAGAGGATCAACTTGCTGATATCTTGACAAAACCATTGCCAAAGAAAGGTTTTGATCATTTCAGAAAATGCATGGGTATGCAGCAGTTGAAATTAAGGGGGAGTGTTGGAAATTAATTCCAACTGCAGATCTGATCTTCAGCAATTAATTTCAGATTATCCGGAAGCTGCAAAAGTCCACTGATATTTTGCACTTTAAATGAACATTAAAGGTGCAGAAATTAATTCCCCTGCAACCAACTTATTTCCACCGAAAGAAAAGACATCACCACCTCTTTGCAATAAATACAAAGATAAATATCAGCAGATATTTTACGTTGTTTATTGTTTAATCAGATATTTATTTTTCCTACAAATGTAAACGAACAACAGTTCTGTTTTCAAGCATAAGCAAGAGAGGCAGCGTAAGAAGAAAAGAACAACAGTTCTGTTTTCTGTGATTTAGAATAGCAGTTCTGTTTTTGTACTCTGAGAGAAAGAGTGAAGGTTAGAAGACTGAATAGAGTATCTTCTGTAAATGCACAGTAGTGTTGAACCTGCGATTTTCTGAGTTAGAGAAAATCGATTTCTGGAACTGAAGCGTTCCTCTTGTAACAGCTAAGTTTTCTGTATCAGTTTTTGTTTACAGTTTATAAATACAAGTTTACTGTTTTGCTGATTTTTAGTTGTTGTTACACCAAGTGTCAAAAACACTTTGATTTCACTCTGTAAGTCTATTAGTGATTTGACACCCCTTGTTTTAGTTGCTGTAACACCAAAGCGTCAATTTTCTTAAAGTGACTTAGCGTGAAAATCGTGTTGTCGTTACACCGAGTGGCTTGACATCAAAACTCGCATTGCTGCAACACCATGATCAGCGTTGCTACAACACCAAACTGTGTTGCTGCAACACTGTTTCCAGCAAACAGTTTTCTGTTTTTTCTGTGTTAACAAAAAAGAGTGTTATTTCCTGTTGCTGCAACACCGAATCCTGTTGCTGCAACACCGAATCCTGTTGCTGAACACCAAGTCCAGAAAACGAAATTATCAGTTTTCTGTGCTGAAAAATAGTAGTTTTGTGTTGTCTGTTTGTTATGGAATTCAGCAGAAAATTCCACCATTGAATCAGAGCGTTGTTCTCTGGTCTTTTGTGTTTGAAATCACCTTAAAATTCCAACAAATGCTAGAAGCCGATACCATGTCTCCGTGCCCTATTGACTTTCATGTATCTAATTCAGAGTGACGGGATGAATTCAATCCCAGGCTTCCGATACCCATTTTGGCAACTAGCTTCTCATTTCCAAACTATTGGCCATAAACTCTTTACGCCCTCAGTTGTTTTGTTCTAGTTTGCTTGTATATATTACCCTTTTTCGCAACTAATTCTTTTCTCTGGGCTATTGGCCATAAATTGTTTACATCTTCCCTTGTTATGTTCTGATCCGGCTTGTTGTATATATTTGGGAGCTGGTGGCTCCCTGCAGATAAAGAACTCAGTACTTTTCAGTCTTAGACTAATAGGGGCAGAGTATTATGTTATAATGCAAAGCCTTTCCATCACTTTAAACTAAGATAGTCAGCAATATTTGTATGAGTAGGTATTTTTCAGAATCAAATGTGAGTTTTACTTTCAATCGATATAATATCTTTTAACAACAAATATAATTCAACATTTTAAGGCCAGGCTAGATTTGACCAACAGAACAATCAAGTCTTGGAAAGAGTCTTGGCAACACTTTCCATTGAATGTATAATTTTCTCGACAACACATCATTGGTTACAACTGGATTTCCAGAATCTATAATTATTTTTTTTGTAACACATTTATATTGGCTATTTTTCTCAACACAACATCCATATCCGTTGAATGTAGCTAGTAACATCAATATCCGAAAGAGAACCAAAATTGCAAACGGATGGCTAAGGGCTTTCACAAAGGAGCACGAAGCCCTAGTTAAAAATCATGGAATGTCACGAAATCAAATATCATCAAATTAGGGTTTAAGTTATTTCTACGGTAATTTTGTATTAGCAATCATGGAAATCTATTTGTTCCTGCAATAAATTTTCTTCCATAAAACCATAAAACATCATTGAGTTATTCAAAACGTTTATTTGGTTACAGAGTGTTTGAGATTGCGCCTTCATCCAAACGGCTCTTCTCGTTTTTACATGATACTCACGTCCCAAACAAAAAGAATACAAAGCTTAATGCGCATGCTCTTACAGCTTTCAAAA
The DNA here is from genome assembly GCA_000404065.3 of Pinus taeda. Classification (NCBI taxonomy): domain Eukaryota; kingdom Viridiplantae; phylum Streptophyta; class Pinopsida; order Pinales; family Pinaceae; genus Pinus; species Pinus taeda. The sequence goes on from APFE031293689.1 coordinate 37,936, forward strand.
TGGTAAGATTTATTCAAGTTTTGAAAATAGGAATTTTATTAAGATTATTGTCAATGAGTGTAGCCAGGATTATTTATATTAAGTTTACCTTTTTTATTTTAAAAAACAAAACAGAGACCTCCTTCTTTACTACTATGTCTATGCAATAGATTCTTGTCTGTGTTGAAATTTTGGCTTTTATTTATATATGGTCTATCTTGCGGAGACACAAAAGTAAAGAAACATATGCAGAGACAGAAACAGAAACAGTTACAACCATAATTATTATATGTTCAATAGTGCTTCTTAGATGCAGTGACAAAGATTGTTTTTGTATTTATGAAGCACTCCTAAACATATATTAATTATTGTTGTAATTGTTTGTGTTTTTCCATATGTTTCTTTACCACTATATTTTGTAATATATACATTGTACAAAAAAAAATCACAACTGCAAGGCATGCATGGATCTATTACACAGACACAACAGTAAAGAAATTAAACGACAAACAAAAAGTTCAGGGTTTCCTCCTTATAATAAAATAAAATAACTTACAAATTTAAGAGGCATAAGAGGAGAAGAACTAATAATAAAAATGGAAGAATATTTGCAAGAGGAAGAGCTCAGTCATAAAAACTGAACATTGTTTTAATTTCTTTGTAAGGAGAGAGGGGATAGTCATACTCATGAGTCATAACCATAAATATAATGTCCAAGGTCAAATGTACCAGAAATCACATATAAAATGTCATTATTGTAAAAAATTTGGTATTAAGCAATTGAATGCAAAAAAAGGCAATTTGACATAAACAAGAGGAATACAATTTTTCCATCAGAAAATATGTATGGAAATAGTGATTTAATGTATATTACTTGAAATGTTGCAGAATAAAGTTTAAAAGGACTGTGGTTTTTAAATAGTAGCTATAAAAACAACATTACGTTTGAAAACATAAATGAATTTCCATAGCTATAAGTCTTACCAATTGCAAAGGTACTTGTGATGTGTTTCCCTTGGTTCGTCATGGCTACAAAGTATGTCAACATTTTAACTCCTAGAAATTGCAAGCTTCTCAATGGGTAATCTTCCTCTTTATCTTTTTCTACTAATTGCATGTTGTAGCATGTTAATTTTTAGGTTGGGAAACAAAAAAATTGTATCATAATTACACATAATTACATTGGTGCCCAGAGGAGGGTTCTACCAAGACCTTTATTCTGTATTTTCATAGGTTTATCTATTAAAGACCACTGCCTAAAAGATTCTAACCATTTGAATACAAACCATTAGTTCCTTGAGGGTGTAGACGAATTGGCAAAGTCTAGTTAGAGACATGATCTATGACACGAGGTCAAAACCGAAGGGAGTAAGGTGGGTGCATCCCCATAAGGTGGCTTTGGCTTGTTGGCAAGGGCCATGATAAAAAAAAATTGCATTTATCCTTTACTAGCCATGTGAAGATCTGATCCTTAGGTGCCTTTGCTTCAAGCATTCCTAGATGAAATGTATAGATTTCTTTCAAATGGCCCTTTCTTCAACTACCATCACCTTGACCAATATGTTAGCACCAAATTTCTATTCAAATCTTCATCGTGTTTAATTTCTTAGGGTATCGTTGATGAACATGTTGAACTAAAAGCCCCTTTGTGTCTAGCAGGAGTCTCAAAAACTCCTGAAAGTGGTTTCCTCTACGCACTATGTTTCAAACTAGATCAATGACTACACTAGACATATTTTAGATGTCTTCTGTTGTTCTTTTCAAAATAGGCTAGGAAAATAGAGGTAGGTAGCAATATATTTCCTCCACCCAAAACAATGATAACCGTGCTTCCTACACAATTTATTATGGTTCATGGAGGAAAGTAGGACTCTTGCCTTCAATAAGAGAGCCCTGATTTAACATGACTAGAGGTGCCAGTATTCCTATACATCAACATGTGTCACACATTCTCTTATTTTGTTCTAACATGGAGTGGTATGAATTCTCACTTAAAGTTTCTTTAGTCTGAAATGATCTCCTTAGTTACACTATCTAGTTCCTCATCTTATTGAACCATCTTCTTACGTAGGAAAACATTATTACAGGAACCTTTGCAATAAAAGACTTAATTCTCTTGACAAAACAAACCAAAATTAGTACTTGAAAGGTAGAACTTGAGAATGGAAAGCTATCTAATTTGGATATATAGGCACAACCGACCATGGAAAAGAAATGATGTTATTGATGAGTATTCCCAGAAAATAGGGTCTAACTGTTAGACCACTACCCAAATTTTAGTGATTTACAATGGCAATAGTGACTCTAGATTTATTTGTATGAATAACGACTTTGGCCATTGTCCTATTCATTTCCTAGCAATGATTTTGATTTTCAAACTCCATCTAGTTTGTTGTTAAATTAGTTAAAGATTTGATGACAAACTTATAGTTTTCAAATCTCTTTTCTAAATCTATTTTCTTGAGCAAATTTGTCTTTTTCCTTTAGGTACTGTAGATTGCTATTGCGTGACATATGCTATGATATAATTTCTTGAATAAATAAACAGAAGTGTTGTACAACATAGCCCTTTTTAAATCTAAAGAAATAGTCTTTCCAAATAAAAAGTTTATTAATTAAGAGCATCTTTTAGACTTCTTTGCTAAGTTATGATTTTCACTCGGTAGGGGATTTTGTGTATGCTGATATTGTCTTGTTTCTTTGGTTTTTGACAGGTAACAATGGTTAATAAGGAATGTGTTCTTGAGCAGTAGGCACACATCTTATTCTACTATCGATAGGCAACTCCATGGTTTTCAGGCATGGCAACAAAATCACAGATGTTATTGGGATATCCAAAGTCCATGTTAGATGAATTTAATACTAGTGATGATTTTGATTCCTTATAAGATAAAGAATGTCACAAGTTAAATTCAAATAAATAAAAGTAGCTCAAGAATGAAGGTGAAGCTATTGCTTTTTGTCCAAGTCAATTTCTTTTATTTGTTGGTTGTTGTCATGTTTTGAGTGTGGACTTGTGAAATTTCAAATTGCATGTTGGTTTATGTAAAAGGGATATATATATATAATAACATAATATAAATATATATATATATATTTTTTATCAAATGTTGTTCATGGTTTCAAGATCCGTTTTACATTTGCACATAAGCTTATATATCAGTGAAACATCTAAACACCAAACAACAACAACATTGAGATTTTTATTTCACTCAACTTATAACATATTGCATTTGTCTTCATCAATGTTCTTTTTCCATATGCTATCCACTTATGACATTTTCTTTGCAATATTTGGTGCATTTTCTAGTTATAGGTCATTTGTAGATTATAAATGTTTTGAGAGTTTCACTTCTAATTTCGTATTCAACTGAACATATTGATTCTCTTATACATAACTATTTTTTCCTCCACCCAATTTTCATAAGTTCAATAACCATTAGGTAGGGACTTGCAGCTTCGATGTTGCTTTGCTTGTTTAGTAAAATATTCCCAAGACTTTAATTTATTGAAAGTTATAGTATTTACAATTTATGAAGTTTCAAGGTTTAATTTTTAAAAGTCTAATTCTTTCAAGGGTGCTAGCTCAATAGAAGAGCACCTGATTTACAATAAGGAGGTTGGTGGTTCGATTTCATCATGCCCTAACATACATATGGAATTGCGACGATCAATGTTTTGTGATAGAGGCTCTTTTGACCATCACCAATGAGATTTGGTGACATTTTTTGACCCTTACCAAAATATGAAATTGTCACGGTCAATGAACACCATCATATTTACACATCAATAGTAACGACACTCAAAGGTCCGTAACCATAAATCATTTTGGTTGATATGAAATGGTTACGGTCACTATTCGTCATTATAGTCATTATTCATGACAGACCTTGAATGTCACCACAACCCCTATACTTTTGGCAATGCGGATTTTGGTGATGGTCAATGAACGTCACTACATATATGCGCCAAAAGTGATGGCCATGAAAGATCCATCACAATAAATCATTGTTGTCCATATGAAATAGTGACAGTGACTATCTGTCATTATAATCAATATTTGTGACAGACCTTGAATATCCCCATAACACCTACACTTTTGGCGATGCTACCTTTGGTGATATTCAGTCTTTTGTGACGGAGGCTATGGTTTGTCCCCATTGTTCATATGAAATAGTGACAGTCGTTATCCATCATTATAGATCATTTTTGGTGATGAACTTTGAATTTCACTACAACACCTATACTTTTGGTGACATTTAGTTTTTGGCGACGAAGGCTATGATCTGTCACCATTGCTCATATGAAATGGTAACAGTTGTTATCCATCATTATAAATCATTATTGGTGTCGGACTTTGAATTTCACTACAACACCTATACTTTTTGTGACGCCACCTTTGGTGACGTTCAGTTTTTTGTGACGAAGGCATTTTTGACTGTCACCAAAGAACTTATGGTGACATTTTTCGCCTCTCACCAATGTCTTTTTTGCTTATGGTGATGAATCATATTGGATCAATCAAAGTATGCGTGGGATCTACTTGTTAGATTCAAGATTACTAACTGTAAGCCAACAACCACACCTTTGTTATCTACGACTAAGTTAGAAAATGGAAGTATGACGTTGTTGATAGATTGTACACTTTACATTCAGTTGGTGGGTAGTCTTTTGCACCTTACTCGTTGATGGCCAGACATGTCCTATGTTGTCGTAGTAGCATGTGGGTACATTTAGGAGCCACATGAGATCCATTTGAAGCCAACTAAGAGGATTCTTCAGTATGTTAAGGGGACCACATATTATGGTATCAGGAATGCAACAAGGTGTTCATTTTATATCACTAGGTACATTTTTTAGAATGGGAAAGGGATGACATAGATCACAAGTCAACTTAAGGCTATGTCTTTAGCCTTGGATGAAGGCCTATCTATTGATTGAGTAAAAGTTAATCAACAATTTCTTTATCTTCAACAACTTAAGAGTATACGGGTGTAACGAATGCAGCCAAATGGTCAATCTGGTTGCAACACTTTCTCATAGTGTTTGGCATACAATTATATCATATAAAGGTCATCTGGTGTGACAGTCAGAGTAATTAAAAGTTTTGCAAAGATCCAGTCTAGTGACAGCGTACCAAGAGCATCAAAGTTCACATGCACTTATTTAGAGGCATGATCCATGATGGTATCATTAATCCGCAATATTGTTCGTCTGTCGTAAAAATTGCAGAATTCTTCACCAAGTCCTTCATAGAAAAACTATTTCGAGATTAATTAGATATTCTTGGTGTGGAGGAAATAATAATTTCCTAACATTTGTCTCATTAGCATTTGAGAAGGGAATTTCTTCCCAATAGGATTTCCCTCTTTCCTATTTTATTTTTTTCTTATTAGGGGCATTATATATTGCATGCCTAACATGCCTACATATTTTCATGGAGGGTATTGGTATATATAAACATCTCTATATAATTTCTCTATTTAGTGACATGTTTCTCTTACATTGTAACTATCAACATGCATTGCTTTCATCAACATGTACTGGAATCTTCACCATAAGCTAGAGATAGTTTTACTCCATCCACACTTAGTTGTACTTCAATCACACTAGTGAAGTCATGCATGCATGAGTTTTATTTCTCTTCACTATGATTGGATTCTCACTATTAACTAGGACTAGGTGTCAATTAACTTGTGCAGTTCCACTTCTGCATGTTGATTATCTATGGAATTGTACTAGTTTATTTGATTACTTTAGTAACTAGGCCTATACTTGGGAGATGATATCCATGCACTATCACACCCAACCAAGAGACATGTCCTCATGGAGACTATATATCATCCTATTATACTTCATTTTTTAATATAAAGATATAGAGAAAAATTGTATTCTAATATTTTTGCAATCTTTTTTTACTAGCTTACTATATTATTAACACAAAATTTCAATCATATTTTTCAAAAGCAGAACTTCTGTTATCTCAGTACACTTGTTACTCCTACTCATCACTCTTACACATATCAAGAATTGTGAAGTAATTATATCGAAAATTAAATGTTAAGATAAGGCATCAGCTTGTCGAAGCATAAACATATAATATTTAAATAAATAGTATCCAATAATAAGTCATACAATTTTTTAAGCTCATATATTCATGGAATGCCTTAATCATATTCTTCAGGAGTAAAGCTTGTGTTATATTAATACATTTGATACCCCTGCTCATTGTTGTTACACAGAGCGAGAATTGTCAAGTAATTATATTAAAAATCAAATTTCAAAGTCATACGATCTGGCATGATTATTATTCTAACACCTCCACTTAATCATGACCTATAATGTAAGTTGCCTGTTTGTTTAAGTCTCAGTTAGTCTTACATCAAAACATTTAATTTTTGCCTTCTTGTTCAAGGGTCCATACTTGTTAATTTGTAGGTGCAATTTCATCTTCACCTTTCTTGCCCTAAGATAGTGGTGGAGTTTCTCCTTTCTTGATTGCAAGTTAACATGCTCTGTAATCAACATTGTTGCAGGGGGGCTCATACTTGTCCTTAATGCTTGCAATTTATCCAAATTTTGGAGTTTTTTCTCTCATGTCAATATCTGCACGCTTAAAAATAATTTTAGATTCATAAAGAGAATCATATTGGTTCTTGTCATCCTTCTCCTTTAAGAGAGCTTTCTTTCCTTCATCTTTCTCTGCTATCATAGTTGGTTGTTTCTTGTCTTCAACCTCTTTAATCAACTTTGTTCCTTCAAACATGTTGTCCTGCATTTGATTTGTGTATGGAGGTAGGCAACTCTTTTCACTAAACAACAACTCATCAATAAGATGCTTTTCTTGCATCAGACTGAACCACTCTTCATGAGATACATAATTCTCATCAAATTTCACTTCATACGTCTCTGCATCACACAGAGTTTCCTTACTATCACATGCTACTCTATTGTCAACTACAAATATACCTCGAGTCTTAATCCCAGTTATGATGCTTTCAACACAATCACCTTTAGCAACAACACCTTGATCAACTTCAGCTTTCTCACTCCCCTCCATATTGTAGTTCATTTCAAGAACATCCCAAAATATTTTATAAATTATGTATTTCACCAAATTCATTTAAAATATTAGACAAAATGTTTTCATCTAACGCTGATATAATGACAAGTAATGCTACTCCATTTCTACACTTATCTTGGATATTTATGGATGTTTCTTCAACAAATTGCCATAAATCTACTGAACCAAGTAATCCTCCCATTATCATTGCCCAAAACTTAAAATTTTTCCCTGAGAAAATTAGCATAACTAGAATTAATCGCTTCAATATTGCATCCGTCTCTTCAAATTCTTCAGGCTGACTCACATCTGTATTTGAATTCATGTCTTCTCTCATATTATTATGCAGCAATTGCCTTTCCTTCTTTCACCATCGTTGTTTCAATTCTCTTCGAGGTTGTTTGAGTCTCCTCTGTTGACCCATCAGTCTACCATAGAGGCAAATATTTTCTTCATAGGCTTCAACCTTGTCTACAACGTAGAATCAACACGATGATAGTCTCCCACATTCTAGTCCATATGCGATCTGCACAAAAGCTTTGTGTCACACCACACATGCTGAAGTTAGACTGTAGCTCCATATTGCAAACTCCACGCAGCTCCACACTGGTACAGGCTCGCAAATCTACTCTCGCTAAATCCACTACTCAACATGAGCCTCCAAAAACAACGTCTAACATATTTCTCGAGGGCCATGGAATCACTTAGCACATAACTTTATGAGCCCAGACCGTGCGAAATCCCAACAGGTCAAGTTCAGTTTCATCCTACCAACCACTTAATAGTCGACATTGTCCTCTCCACATAGCTCACATGAGCTCTTGAACTTGCCAAAACAATAAGAATTGGCTTATAGCCGGAAGTTGTGGCTTCTCAGTTGAGGGATCTAGCTCGCTTAACAAAGAAAGTTAATGGCGTATCTAGAAACCCATCTACCACACATTGAGAAGAAACAATAAAAACCTATTGAAAACCACTCAAATTGATACATTGAAGGCCATGATAGGAAGGCGCACTGTAC
>APFE031293694.1:0-12609 GCA_000404065.3 Pinus taeda
GGGTGTGTGTTTACTTGAAAAAACTCTTTCTGCCTAAAAAAAAAAAAAAAACCACACAACCCAACATGGACATGCAAAAAAAAACCGAACCTTATGGCTTGAAGTTAGCTTTTGTCAGAAACTAAATATTTTCTTCAATGTTTATGATTTTCCAAGATCACACTAAGTCGTGACAGAAAAGAGCATATGCATGAGAAGAATCCTTCGTTTCTGTTTCTGATTTGCCCAAATTGCACAGAGTTGCAGGGCACAGAACATACGCAGAAATGAAAGGTATAGATCAGGTAATAAAAAATAGCGGGATAAATAAACTAAAATAAACAAATAGATAAATAACTAAAATTGCAAATAAAGACTGTATACATCCAGATCTTAAAAATGACGTAGCTAGGGCTACAGGAAACCTTTTCATGTGAAATGAAAGGGGTTCCTCATTGGAACAAATGATCCTAACACAATAGAGCAATCCACTTGGCTCGAAAGCAGTTAGAAATAGTAGATATAGGAAGTGACAGTCAGATGCAGTTGTACCGGCTTCGGATTTGGATCACCAATCGATGCAGCCCTCAAATAGCTCTGATACCATGTAGGAATTTATAGGGTATGTTCCTCAGATAGAACACCAAAGTACACTGCTCACAAATAGATCACAGATCAATACACCAGTATTCTTGACGTGGTTAAAACCATCAAAGAGGGAAACAATCCACGGCCTGAGCCAACGTGACCACTTCAAGAAATTTATTAATGTAAAAGAAAGAAAATTTACGTAAGCTTCGCTCATGAACGATCACCCTACAAATTACCCTCGATTCTATTTAAATAGAGATCATGGACCAATTGGGTGTTAAGCCAAAGATCAAGAGTTGGTATACTGAGGAGAGAATATACTGAGGAGAGAATGAACTGTTAGATTACTTCATGTCTAGAACATATCATGACCCTCGGATTGTAAGTTACAAAAGTACATGGTAAAGAAACACAATTTACCTAACTCTACACTAAACCAAGTTATACTTAACTATTTCCTATGTGTCAAAATATCCTAACAATAGTTCAAAGTTAGATTGTAAATACGCATTGTGATTTCCCTTTATTAATAATTAATAATGCAAAATTATCGATGACAACAACTTTGAACTCATCCAACATGGTGGTCAAAGTAGTCACTTCTCACCTAATCTCTCCCACTAAAACAATGTTCCTTTGTGTATTTAAACCTTCTTTCCACCCATCTAAGCTTGATAGGGAATAATTTTTATATGTTTCTCCACTAGAAGAGCATCAACCAAATTTGATTGTTATGATAGAATGTTCTTCGACCTTAGATTAAAGTGAGTCATGTGACTTTTTTTAAGAATAATATTTTGTAATGTTGTGTTAGCATATATCAAAGTAAATCACTTAAGCAAGACGAACTGTTTGGCTAACCAACTTCCATAGTTACAATTAATATTGACAATTCCTTCTTTAAGATACCTATCCAAATCATGTTCAATTTATTTTGTTTAAAAGTAAACATTTATCATAAACAATGTGAAATTAAAATACCTAATATATATATATATATAAATATATTATTATATATATAATATAATACTATATATATAAATATATGACTCGCAAACTTAACTATAAAGAAACAAACATACATTAACCACATATTCAAATAAAATTTTCAATGACAAACAAAATCCAAATCAATTTTAAAATTACCATTTTTAGCATTCAAATTAGAGATATTTTGAGGCCTATAATGTTCCTCCAAAGGAATATTATGAAATAAGATTAAATTACATTATCAAATTTTCGAGGGAAAAAAGAAAAAACTAAATTTTCAACTTATCTCCCTACGATTTTACTCTAATTTCAAGCAGGAACACTTGTTGGATGCATAATTTCATTCCTCATCCAAGTAGTACCCATGTTGAATACTTTCATTGGACCCTACTACACGGAAAATGAGAAATACATGAAAAACGTGATTGAAATAACATTTTTCATGTATTTTTCATTTTTTGTGTAGCAATGTCCATCGAAAGTATGCAACATGGGTACTCCTTCGATGAGGAATTGAATTCCACATCCAAAAAGTGCTCCTACTCAAAATCTGAGTAATAATTGTAGAGAGATAAGTTGAAAACACGAGCTGAAAAAATAGTTTTTCGTTTTCTTAGTTTTTAATTTTTTTACTTTTTTACTCTAAAACTGGTGAATCACCCCCATGGTTAACATCATCATCTTGAATCCTATTGGTTCTTATAACATTGATTTTGGTTGTACTTTTTTGTTTTGAGACCCATTTTTGACCTCAAAAATTCTCTAATGAAGGATGCAACCAAGAAGGATTCATATGACAAGTCTGAAATGTTGTGCAAAGTTTTCCCTATGTGCTTGAGGAAGTTATATTGAGCCTATTACATTCCATAGGTTATTTTTTCTAATCTCATATTATAGAGGAGTTTGAGCCGATTAGCTATCACCTTATCTAGAAATCGGAAACTTCGAATTAGGTGAATTTTCGAGTCTAAAATGGGCCTCCTAAGGAAATTATAAAATAACATTGGAATTAATAGAATAATATTAGATTAAATCATCAAATTTCAAAGGGAAAGAAGAAAATTCTATTTTTTCAACTTATCTTGCTATGGGTTTATTCAACTTTCGAGCGACAACACTCGTTGGATGAAAAATTTGATTCCTCATTTAAAGAGTACCCATGTTGCATGCTTTTGATTGACCTTACTACACGAAAAATGAGAAATACATGAAAAAAATGATTGCAATCACGTTTTTTCATGTATTTCTCATTTTTCATGTAGCAGGGTGCATCGAAAGTATGTAACATGGGTACTCCTTGGATTAGGAATTAAATTTTTTATCTAACGAGTACTCCCACTTGAAATTTGAGTAAAACCTTAGGGAGATAAGTTGAAAATACTTGTTGAAAAAATAGTTTTATTATTTTATTATTTTTTAATATTTTTACTTTTTTATTTCAAAAATAGTGAATCATCCCCATGATTGATATCATTCTTGAATCCTATTGGTTCTTAAAAATTTTATTTTGGTGGTAAATTTTTCTCAGGAGGCCCATTTAGACCTGAAAATTCCCCTAATGTGGGTCTGTGAGGTTCATTTGCTGATTCTTGGGTCAAGTATATGTACATCCTTAATATGTTGTGGATTTCAAAAGGGATAAACTCTGATGCTCTCAACTAATGTGAATCTATGAGGGAAAGAAATTTGGTTGTATCAGAGATATATTCTTATCTATCGCAAAGGCTTAGTCAAAATTTAGGAAGAAGTTGGTTCATGCACCTTTGAAGATGCCATTTTCCCACAAAGATTGTACTGTTCATATGACTAGTTTGGAAAAACCACATTTTAACTTGGGACAATTTGTGTAAGAGGGGTGTAACAAACCCAAGTTGATTTTCCATGTAATTGGAAATAAAATATAAAGGAAAAATAAGACCAAGCTCATGGGACACATATTCCAAGATGAATGGAGGGAAAATATTATAGTGGGAATCAATTGTGGTCAATTAATGACTATGGAAATTGGCATTGGCATTGACAAAGGCAAAAGGAAATAAAAGAAATTAATTAAAAGAGTAAATGAAAATATGAGAAAAGGAATATAAAGAGACACAAATATGCATGCAAGGTAAATTAGAGAGAAATTAGAGGAAAATGAAAGAAACAAGAAAAAGGAAAGGAAGATATTAGACATCAATGATAAAAAGGCATGAGAGAAATAGTTCATAAATTTTGTTAGTTTTAGTTTTGGATCAATTTTAGAAAGAGAGCTCCAAGAGGAAAGAGAGGACAAGCAATAAGAAAATAGGAAAGTAGAGGAAAGCAAGGGAGCACAAGGAGAAGAATGGAAGAGCGACTATAACAAGAAGATTTTGTAGGTAACATCTTGCCTGTGTGATTTCCTTGCTCGGATTTGAATGCACGATGCATGCATTTGGTTTATATGATTATTTGTTGTCTTTGGCATAATATTTTCTGAGGTTGAAATTGGTTATAACCTTGCCTTGTCATTTAATGGATAACCATGGTGTGGTGGGATTCATTCTTGGTTGAACTTTGGATTGCCGAAAGATTTTGGATCTAGGTGAGGTGGTCTTAGGAAAATCCCAAGGGTTGGGGGTGGATATGGTTTCTTCGGGAAGCACTTGACAAGTGGTTTGAGATAGGAAAATTCCCCTGGGTATGGTGAAGAAATTCCTAGGCATCCAAGCTTGTGTTGGTTTGGTGATTCCTAGACCAGTTTAGGTGAAATCATTGTGGTTGAGGGTTGAGGTGGTTTAGCCTCTAGATGCCCGGTTGGTTTTATTTTGGTTTATCCCATGAGATACCATATTCATTCTTGGAATATGACATCGGGGTGATTGAATGAAAAAAATATTTGGTTCAACCCAATCTATGGTTAGGTGGTACATGGAAGTCCCTGACTTGATTGACATTTGCATATGTATTTTTGTATTGATTCCTATTGAGAAAAATGAGCACATGTATTGGTTATTGTGTTGATTTTATGATTGATTTGTCATGGATTCATTTTGGTTGAATGTTAGTTATAAGGACGGTTAAATGATGTGCTCTTGTTATGGATCTTGTTAATGATTTAATAAGTTATTGTATGGTTATAAGAATTCATGGGTTAACAAGTGTTGTTGCGGCTAGATTAAGAGGGAATTGATCCTTCTTGAAAATTTTTCAGTGAAGTGAATGAGACAATGATCAGATATGCATTCTTGACCTGTAGTGACTATGTTTACTATATGTTTGATGAAATGTTTATCACATTTTTGGTATGTTTGGGAAAGTTCATAGCCTAGTATAACTTGTGTATACTTGTGATTTCCTTAGACTTGATTCTCGAAAGTTCCAGGTAATTCTGGGTAGTGGCTTGTAGGATAGCCTTGAAAATGTGGCACTAATTTCGTGGCCTAATGGATGGTTATGGGAATCCTCAGCTGCAATTGCACAGAGGATGGCCTGTTCATGCGTCTGGAGATTTCTATCCGCATTCAAAACTTGGAATCCGTGCAGCTAGGATGTGATCTCAGTTAAAAAGAAGTTCCAACTCAGGGTTTGATCACTAGAGGTTGTTGGTTGACATCTGGGTGATCTGGTGTTCTTGAGAGGTATCAATAAGTTTCCGGTTGTAGGCCCTGCTTCGATAACTAGAATTTGGAGGTTGGGTAATGTCATAGTAATTGTTAGCTCATGTTTACCCTAGATAGCTTGTAAAAAAGGGTAAATGTGGGGTTTTTTATTACAAGGTGGTATCAAAGTAGTTACGTTACCTGTAAAACTTTCTCTGGTACTGGTGTTATAGAGTGGTTTCAAAGAAAGGTTTACAATATTATACCTCGGGGTACATGCAAATGGTCATGGTTATTATGCATGCAATTATTGTTACAACTTTGTGTTATTGATTCATACATGATATTGAATCATGTTGTTGATGTGTTGTTAGTATTACACACACACACACACACAAACATATTGTGCTAATTTGGACTGACTTGTGCAGATGAGATAGCCTCCTCTGAGATACATTGAGGTATGATTCTAATTATGTATTCTATTTGTTTTATCTAATAAGGCATTTTTGCATGAAATAGAAGATCAGAAATAAAGAGCAGAATAGCGGACTATAGTTTAAATGACTCCCCTTACAAGCCTGATGTGAATTCAGTGGAATGGGATAAGTTCGTCAAACAATAAGGAGAAGAGTATTCTCCTAATCTAGGAGACACATTGAGGAGTTCAAGAGTAGAGATTAGGAGTTACAAGGCAGATAATAACAGGTTGGTTGAGGCACAAGGAAGACTTGCAAAGGCTCAGGAAAGACAAGTTGAAGTAAATGCAGTGATTCTTAGAATTACATAAGAAAGGACATATGGGGACCAATCATGGAGATAGGTAGGAGGAGAACATGAATGACAAAGATGGTACACATATGGTAACATGTCTCAGAAAGGGAACACGTTGAATAGGGAGGATACAATGAAGGGTAGAATATTCTTGGATACAACTAACAAGAGGACTGGTATGCATGGGTTTTATTATAGCTTGTCTTCCAAGATACATCATCACCATTATCATCAACATCATAGGAGAAGTGATTATTTTATAGAGAAGTTTAAGAAAGACAAACATCCCACCTTTGATGGTGAGTTAGAGAAATAAGAAGTTGCAGAAGCATGGTTGCAAAGAAAGTTTTTCAGATTGCATGACTACTCAGAGAACATGAAAGCTAATATAGCCACCTTTAGTCTCAAAGGAAAATCATATATATATAGTTGGAATATCTTACGAATTTCAGAGGCATTAAAGAAGAGAAGATGAATTTCAGAGAATTTGAGAAACTCTGTAGGAAGAAGTACCTATCTGAGAGGTATTATGATGGAAAGGCTAAGGAGTTGTATGAGCTCAAGATGGGTTCCATGACAAATGAAGAGTATACAACCAAATTCATAGAGTTGTTGAGGTATATTCCCTATCTCAAGGACGAGAAAACAAATATCCAAAGGTTTATCAATGGATTACCATTGTCATTTAAATATTGGATTGAGTTTGATGAGTCTCTGTCTTTGGAGGAATCTATAAGGAAATTAAAGCATTGTTATGAGCACTCAAAGTGAAAGCATGAGTTCAAGCGTGACTGGAAAGGTAATGAGAAGACTAAAGGAAAATGGCCTAAGAAGGGAGGAATATCTGAGGATGCAGGTGAGAAAGAAATTGCAACCCCTCATAAGAATTTTAATGGAACTAAGAAGGGATATGGGTCTCAACCTGGAGAGAAGCATAATAAAGGCAAAGGAAGGAAACCGTTCAAGTGTTGGATTTGTGGTAAATACCATCACAAGAAGGATTGTCCATTGTACCAGGGTGGCATGCCACATATCTACAGTGATCAAGAGGTGTAGATAGTTGGGGATATGGGTCATAACATTCCTCATATCTATGCAACACTTGATAACAGGAAGGTGTACCACTATGCATATATTATTAAGATGGAAGGTAAGCTTTGTGATCGATTTATTTCCATTTTGAATGATCTTGGATCTAATTATAGCTATGTTAGTCCTGATTTGGTGGATCAATGTCGTTTGAATAAATATGTGCATGAAAAATGTTGGTTGGTGTAGCTGGCTATAGGAACCAAGAGAAAAGTTCACTAGTGGGTGAGATCTTATGCATTTGAGCTGAATGGCATGTTTACATTAGTGCATCTAAATGTGTTTCCTTTGGGTGCATACAACATACTTTTGGGTATGTATTGGATGTTTACTCACAGGACCAAGGTAGATTGCTATGAGAAGTCCATTGAGTGCTTGGATGATGAAGGAGAAAAGAAAGTATTACAAGAAAATAAGAAGCCTACATCTGTAAGAATGGTTACAACTATGCAGGCTAAGATCAGTTTTAGGAAAGAACATGTATTTTTTGTAGTTCATGTTTCTAGTGACAAAGGGAAGTATGTTGAAGATGATGAAGTCCTGAGGAGGCATCCTACCTTGTAGTAGTTTTAGGATGTGTTTCCTATGAAGATTCCAAAGTTTACTCCTCATATAGAGGTTGATTTCTCTATTGAGTTGATATCAGGGGAAACACACCGTATATGATGAGTACTATAGAGTTGGTGGAATTGAAGTTTCAACTTAAAGAGATGCTTGATAAGGGATACATAAAGGCAAGTGTGTCATCTTGTGGTGCACCAATGTTGTTTGTAAATTTGAAGGATGGTACTCTCACATTGTGCATTGATTACATACAACTAAAGAAGGTGACTATCAAGAACAAGTATCCATTGCTTCAGATTGATGATTTCTGATCAGCTGAAGGGAGCAAGAATATTTTCAAACATTGATCTAAGATCATGATATGCTGAGGTGCACATCAAAGAACAAGACATCTATAATATTAAATTCCACACAAGGTACAGGCACTATGAGTTTGTGGTGGTTCCTTTCACTTTTAGCAATGCTCAGCCACCTTTATGTGTTTGATGAACGATGTATTGAGTCCTTACTTGGACAAGTTTTTAATATTATTTGTTGATTATATATTGGTATATTACAAGGATGAGGAGGATCATGCAGAGAACCAAGCCACTGTATTAAGATTTTTGAGAGAACATCAGTTGTATACCAAGCTTAGTAAGTGAAATTTCTTTCAGACTCAGATTCATTACTTAGGTTGTTTCCAAGGAGAGGATAATAGTGAATTCGGAAAAGATTAAGGTTATAATGGAGAGGCCAGCTCCAAGGAATGTGGATGAGGTAAGATAATTCATGAGAGTAGCAGACTATTATAGCGATTCATCAAGAAATTCTCTAATATTGGTTATCCTATTACATCTTTGTAGAGTAAGGGGAAGAAATTTGAATCGACTGAGGAGTGTGCAACCAATTTTGAGCAGTTGAATGATTTTCTTACAAATGCTTAGGTTTTGAAGATTGCAAATCCTGATAAGGAGTTTTTGGTTTGTACAGTTGCATGCAACACTACAAGGAAAATACCTTCTAGCAGAGGTTATAACGAAGGTTTTTAGTGCTATAAAATTGGCAAAACTTGTAAAAAAAAGCATCCACTAAAACATATGTTTGTCATAATGGATGTTTTAGTGGATATTTTAATAAAAATTCATCACAACTGAAAAAATATGGGTGGCTGAAGGTTTTAGCGGATATGTTTTTTGCGACGCTCTTAATAGAACAAGTAACACTGGTGTGCTACATATATAAAAGCAACGAGTGACATACATAACTAGAAGAACCAAGGCATTGAATGCAAAGAACATTGGTGCATAATATATGCCGCACCAATGCTAATATATAAAAGAAGCCCTCGGATATTCTTGTAAGGAATGACACTAGGGAACACACAAAATAATTACTATGTTGGTGCTTCTTCCTTTTAACTTGCAACGCCAATGCATATCATTTTTACAAACTCCTTGGTGCGTTAGTTATACAAAAGGACCAGTGTTGTTAGTTTTCATAATGCCCAAGGCTATAAATAATATTTTGTAGGACCAGGGAATTAGTTATATGAAAGAACTGGCGCATTAAGAATTACAATGTACAAGGATGTTAATCTCAAACAAGGTCAGTGCTTGAAGAGATAAATGCACCAGTGTTGTCATTTTTTGAAAAGGCACCAACCATGCAAAACTATGTCATCATGATGCTTTTATATAACATAACACACTAATGCATTTTAATGTTATAGATGCACCAATTTTCTAAATGAGATTTTCTCTTTTTTGCAAACATTGAGCTGTGATGGTGCAATTATTGTAATTTTAAAAATATTCAAAAATGGACATATATATCTTATAACAGTATTCATATAAATTAAAATTTGATTAGTGAACTGGTATATGATGTTTGGATTAATTTTTTATATTATCATATTTTTCATCTCTTCATTATAATATTTAATCATCCATATATTTAATCACTAGTGTAACATTTCACAACAACATTTGATAACACAATAGAATAAATTAAAATGTATTTTGTTATATATAAATAAGGGGCTCTTTGTCATACAAAATGGGATTGTTTGGACACTATGTCCATTACATTAAACAAAATGTCTGATTTTCACAGATAATTATTTCAAAAAATACAATAGGTTGCGTTGATATCCAAATAGATCATTAGTCTTTGCTAGAACTGTTTTCAGTGCTCGAGCTACTTCCATGACTTGGGTTATTTGGAGGAATGTTTTGTTGATTGTATCGATTGTTTTCATCTTCTTGATCTTGCAGTTCCATCCACCAACCTAAAAATAAAGTGTAATGTGTACCTACATTGGTGAGAATAATGAAAATTGAAATAAATAATATACATCAATGTAAATCAAATAGAAATGTACCATAACAAGAAGTGACTCATAAACTGTGCACATGGTTTCGAAACCAAGTCACATGCCTTGTTGCAACAAGTCTTCTGCTGGCGTAGTTCCATACTTTGTTTCTTGCATGTTTTAAATCCCATTATAAATCATAGATTTAACATAAATGAATTTTTTGTTCTATTAATTATAAACTCAAAGAAGTAAAACAACATAGATACTTAAAAATTCCACAATTAATTTTTGATATGCAAACATATACTCACAACCCTTATTTAACCCAATGTCAAGTAATTCCTCCTATGGATCTTCTTTGTATGTTAGCACCTATTTGAAGACATTCAAGGATGGTTGTTGTAAAGCAACTTAAAATATACAAAAATGAAACCTTGAGTTGTTATAAGGAAATATCAACAATTTATCACAAACTTTGAAATCAACCATTTTCTTCCTTGCCATCCTTTTTTATGTGTTAAATGAGTTCCATCTTGTTTTCTTTTCTACAAGAAAATATTTGAAAATTAATATTTAATAATAAATTGTTTTTTTATATGTACAAATTCAATCATGATTACATACATTTGAAGCACATTATTGCTGAGATGGTTCCTCCTGCGATGCAATTAAGTCCATTTTTTAACCATCTCCTTATACACTTTTTTTGGACATTCCTACTAGCATGTTTCACATATCAACACTTTGATCATTTGGGATTTTCATAATCTTCCTGGAAAAAGTATTAAACTATTTTTATAATGATACATGAAAACTAAATATAACAAAATTGATATTAATAAATGAATGGTTTGTAGTAATGTATACATATAATCATAGAAAATTATTTTATATAATTAGGAATATTACCTTATTTTGTTGTTGTATGTTTTTTCTTTTGCATGTATGACATGTCTCATTGACCATTGGTTTGGAAACACTTCCTGTAGTTTATATATAATTTGGTTCTTAGGATAATTAGATTGATTTTTGTATTGTAAGTGGAAAGTACGTT
The DNA here is from genome assembly GCA_000404065.3 of Pinus taeda. NCBI lineage: Eukaryota > Viridiplantae > Streptophyta > Pinopsida > Pinales > Pinaceae > Pinus > Pinus taeda. The sequence goes on from APFE031293694.1 coordinate 10,901, forward strand.
TATACGTTCGTTCCACTAGATACTTCATTGTTCTGTAAAAAAATCCCCTCCTTTCATAACCTCTAGCACCACTTCAAATGAGCTAAGGACCAATTCATTATCAGTTACATGTTCTATAATTTTTCTTTTCTTAGAATAACATTGATAGTTTCCTTCGTTGTCGCTCCTCATAGAACATTAAACATATATGAATTAATAGATTGTTTGAAACATGTTACCTAATATTCTTAAGTATATTAATAATAATAATAAAAAAAAAATCATATTGAATAGTATTTCTTCATTCGCTTGATCAATCATTCTGCAATTTTTATATCAGGATTTTACGTTATTTTTCACTTATATTAGAAATAACCTTATCGACATTGTTCATTTTGTGGCTCTTCATTGCACACATAAACCAATACATATTAATCAAACTTACATATAGTTCAAACATATTAATTTTGTAAAGAATTTACACAGAACTTGCCTTCTCTGCCTTTTTTTCTTATGTTTTATTATTGTGTCGATCAATATTTTTGTTACTTGAGACCTTATAAGACATTTTTTTTATCAATATAAAACTTGTATCATTCAATACAAGACCCATTAAATATATTTTACAAATAAATCAATAATTTTTCAGCGAAAAAAAGCTCTGGTAACTAGTGCATTTATCTGCATCAATGCATTGGCACGTTTGTAACATTAAACACACCGGGAGTTTAATTGTTTAACATTGTCATGGAAATTTATTTAAAAAAACAAAATAAATTATGACAATGAGATTGGTAGGATAAACACATAAAAATGATTTAAGGGTGTTATTTGGAAGAGGTGGGCTGATGCGTTATATTACTCCAGGAGCAATGACGAACATATTGGATAGAACTGAAAGTACGACAATATATCGATGCTTTGTATTATGCAGGGAAGACAAATGCATTGTATTACAAAGGGAACACTGTAGAACATATAACCATTTAAAAAAAAAAGGGCCAACAGGGTTTTGATCTAATTCAATAAGAGATTTACCTACTTTACATGTCGAATAACTTATATATAGTAAGTACACAAACCCATTAAATCTAAAATGCCTAAATTGAAAAAAACCTAATTGTGAAGTGATAGAGGAAGTTAAATCCTAAGTTGAAATTTTGCAGGAAAAAGCAAGGGTTTAACGTAAGTATTAATTTTTTTTTTAATTTTAATCAAATTTAAATAGGAAAAAGAACATAAAAATTTTTACTAGTAAAATCTATATCTCAATAGGGATGACGATTGGAAAATTAGCAGATGTTGGATTCCTTCCCTTTCATCCTAGCTGCCACCCACATCCCGCCCGGTCCCTCACCCCTTGTGTTGTTCTTTTTAGTGTGGTCTTCTTTGTTTTTTCCCCCTCGTCTTCTGGATCATTTGTTTTTCTTTTTTATTCCCTCTCTTCTCTTTGATTTTTATTCAATTTTTTAGTATTTTATTTTAATATTACTTGTTCTCTTACATTCCTTATAGATTAAAAATAAGAATAAGATGTTTTTGTTTGAATAGGTAATAAAAATCTTTTTAAGCCTTAATTAATTAACATAATGTATAAATAATTTATTTTTATGCCTAAACATAGATGAAGGAATTTTAAAGATGGAAGCTAATTATCACGTTATACCTTTAAATATAAATAAAAAATTAATAATGAATTAACTAACCAATTAGAAACAACTATATTCTTT
>APFE031293696.1:558-13397 GCA_000404065.3 Pinus taeda
TCTCTCTCTCTCTCTCCCCCTCCTCTTGCACCCCCTCTAACTCTCTCTGCCCACCCCTCTTCCACTCTCTCTCTCTCTCTCTCCCACCCCACACTCTCATTATCCCTCTCGATCTCATTATCACCATCATATCATCAAAAACCTAAAGCATGCCATTTAACAAACAAGAAACACATGATTACAATTTCAAATTACATACAAATATTCATAATGATTACAATTTCCAATTAATGTAGATATTCATATAAATGTCATTCAACCATTCATATTATATATATTATATATATATTATATATTATATATATTTATATATATATATATATATATATTATATATATGCAATTTCATATAAAAACATACAAAATACAAGCTCAAACAAGCAAACACTCAATATACAATTTCGTGTCCAAATACAAAAGCAAATGGGCATCCTCAAAACCACACACACACACACACACACACACATATATATATGATTTCAAACAAGCAAATGCACAATTCAAATAAATACACACTTACACAATTTCAAATAAACAAACAAAAATAGTACAATTTCAATTCAAAATATAAACGTAAATACATAAAACATTTTCAAAATCAGAAACATATATATACAATTTCTAATGAGTAAATATATATCATACCATTCAGAATTCAACCAACAAAATTATATATTATATATTTTTTATTTATTTATAATATATAAAATGTTAAATAATACAATACAAAAAGAAACTTAAAAAATTAATGGATAGCAAAAAAAATGAATGGTTTGTTAATTAGAGAGATATTTGGTGTTTTTCAATCCATTGTGTAAGATTGTATAATTTGTATTTGTGTAGAACTTTTTAAATCTTTTAAAATGTCAGCGTGTTTTGGTGTGTATAATTTGTATTTGTGTAGAACTTTTTAAATCTTTTAAAATGTACCTTAAAAAAAAATGTATTTTGATGTGTATGAGTTTAAAGAAAAATAATCAATGGAAACAAAAAGTACAAGTCTACTCAAAGAAGAATGAGGCCCCATCCTCCTTGAGCATTTGGAAGGAGTTTTAACCTTCCATTAAAAAAAAGCGCAAAAAAAAAACAAAACAAAAGAAAACAAAAACACAACTTTTTTAATAATTGTGTGCATAATTCTCTTACAATATTTGAGAAAAAGAAATAAGAAAAAGAAAAAGAAAAAATAATAATATATAACTAGTAGAAATGCTTTTTAAGCAAAACCAAACAGTGAAATCCTCCATGCAAATAATAAATCTGCATGCAACACCAGATATAGATATTAGAGAGAAAACACATTTTTAATAAAATATAAAAATTTTATTAATTTCATTTTTATATAAAATAATATCCTTTCTAAATTATATATTTAAAAAATAAAAACAAATTTGGCCTTTCTTCACACTTTTTCCTAAAACAGATGTAAAATAGTTATATTTGAACATTGACAAACAACCTACAAATATAGCATATAAATACAAGGGAAATATATCTATATCTATTATATATATATATATATTATATATTATATATATATATATATATATATATATGAAACCATTATTTAGGAGTCATTTGCATAAACAAGCTTACCATATAACATATAAATATAAGAAAAAAAAATACACATAATAAATAAAGTATGATAGAGTTATTAGTCCCTGCCCTCCGGGCCTGGCAGGGACTATAGCAATCAGTTTTGGTCGGTGGGCATTAGTTTGGCCCGGCAATCAATAAAATTCTTTAGACTTAAACCAAAGTTCCGCGATATCTCACATTAACCGATGCCATATTTTATGTTTCCAGGTGCTTTTAACCAATCACAGCGGTGTTCATCTTATTTGGCCTCATTACGAGGTATAGCATCTGAAAAGTTAGGAATAACCATCTGAAAAGTTAGGAATAAGTTAACACAGTGTCGCCCGCCTGAAGTAATGCTATCGTAAAGATAGCATTAGTTCTTTAACATATAATGTTAACATTTTACGGGGAATGCTATGGCGTAGGTTAGGTTCTATGCTTAAGTTGCTACCACTTGTTGCCATGTGTCTGCATGCATGTTCTGATTCTACGCCATAAAAACGAGGACGGCGACCCAAAATACAACACTTCTGGTATTTATCTATTCCATTTTTCTTCCCACTTTGCTTTTACTTGTGCTTGTGCCTTCTGCAGTTTCATTGATGTTGCTGTGTTTTCAGGTCCAGGTAGTCAGACGGCGTTCTCCAGTCGATGAAAACTCCTGCAGCCATGTCTACATCCTGATCTTCAACTCCTACACAAATGCAACGTTGACATCAAGTAATATTCTCAACTTTTGCGGTAAGATTTTATGATAATATCAATTTTCCAAGCGTTCATTAAAATGAGTAAAATTTCCAATCTCAGTTGCATCAATATATTACCTTATATCTGTTTCAGGCCAAACAAAATGAGTATGTCTGCATTGGAACGTCAGCAGTACCAACATATCTTCCTGCTCACTACTTTGAGACCAAAAATTCTACGGGAATTCAATCTCATAGACGAGGAATCGCAGCTAACAATCCAGTAAGGTTCTTTTTATATATTTTTCTTCGCTATTTGTTAATTTAATTGGCTTTATTTTGGATTTGTATAGCATTTAAGAATGTAATCGATATAGATTTTCTCTAAAATTTTGTTGCAGACATTACTTGCGATAAACCAGGTGACTAAATTTCTTCGCTATTTGTTAATTTAATTGGATTTATTTTGGATTTCTATAACATTTCAGAATCTAATTGATATAGATAAAGTCAATTTTTGGCTATATGACTGGCATTGAAATCATTATATAATGCAGTCTTTTCTCTAAAATTTTGTTGCAGACATTACTTGCGATAAGCCAGGTGACTAAAAGACTGTCTCTGCTACTCCACAAGTTACAATAAGATTTTTTCAACAAATTTTTTAACATGACTATCTATATAAATTATTAAAATGTTTGTTATATAAACCTTTTACATTTTCTGAGTTGTTATACATATAACATCACATATACCTCAATTTCATTTAGCTTCTCTAGTAAGATAAGTATATATATACATACCTGTAAACTCCTTCATTGATTTCCGAGGACGCTAGACTGCCCAGGTTTTGGTATGGCCGCGCGTCTGGAGACACCTTGTAGGACTTTATCATTATTTGTGGCATGGACACGTCTCTGAGAACATTAAAACCCCTAGATTTATCGGTGTTGCAGATGACCTTGATGACATTGTTTTGCAGCTGCTTGTAGCCTTTGGCAGTACTCAATGTCTGCAAATTTATCGAAAGTGTAACGATCAAATGTTCGTTTTTTTGTTGAAGGTAAAAGTTAAATTTAGAGTAAAATGCATCGATGAACTCACCCAATTGTCGATGCATAATATATGAAAATATATGAAAAATGTCTGTGTATGTTCAATGCATTGAAACTACAACCAAAATATCGTAGAATTAACAATTGATATGACAGGGAGAAGGTAAAAGAAAACCTCTCTTGCCCAGCAGTATCCCATATCTGTGCTTTGACAGACTTGTGGTCTATGACAACAGTCCTGGTCTGGAACTCCACTCCTATTGTGGCCTTGGAATCCAAACTAAACTCATCTCTAGCAAACCTGGACCGGATCTGGGATTTCCCCACTGCAGAATCTCCAATCAGGACTACCTTGAACACATAATCTATTTTCGGATTCATATCCATGCCTTCCTGGTTCTTTTACTTTTCACCTGAGAACTAACAAATGCTTGTGGTCTTCTGCCAAATTGATCTCCAAGTTCTCTGAAATGAATTTATTCAATTTTCGTCAGGTGTAAACTTAAACTTATTTTAATAATAAAGTTGACCTCGTTTGAACAATCTGTCATCGGGAGACTCTGCCAAGTAGCGTGATTAGCTCACATCTGTACACCTGCAAACTAAAAATATGACACGAAGAATTTCACCTTCTTCTATCTGCCCATTTCCTACTGGTAGCCAAAACATACATCTACAACCAGAGTCTAATTTTATCTGCTTCACATTAATTTCAGAAAAAATGGCTGCCCTGAGGACTTTAGATTGTCTGAGCACAGTCAAATATAGCGTTGTAGCAGGTGCAGATATCCACTGCAAGTTGCACCAAATAGTTACAGTTCGACCTCTGCAAGACATGCCATCAGCATCAGTAACAAAGTGGATATCTTGCCTTCTCCCTATATTGCCCAAAAGAAGGGTTGCTTCAAAGGCGCTAGTTCGATTTGCTGCTGCCTCTGCATGTGCATGCTCGTGGCGTTCTGCGTGGCCTTCAGCTTGATCTTGAAGTGGGGCGGATCACGTCTGGCCCGGCATCTGAGAATATATTTGCAGAGATCTGCAACTCATGCACCATTTCAAACCAATTGGTAAACAAGTAGGTCATGTTCGTTGCATTCTTTCCCTTGGCGCCATCGAGCCAGACTGCAGAAAAATGAGATAGAAGAGGCGAACTCAGATGTTCAGCGAATTTGGTTCCTGGGTTTCAGGTTTAGCTATGGTGCATGCGACACGTGTACACATGGCTTGCATGCGATGCACGTGGTATCTATACAAATACTTCCGGAAGATCATTTAGTGGGGACTCTTTAATCTGCGGGGTCATAAGAACTAATACTTCACCATATTGTTTTTCTTTTATGTTTAAAAGTAATTTTATATTGTGCTTTGTGATCGTGTCTACTGGTCGCGGACCATTAAACTGTCTAACTTTTCGAAGAAAAATATTATTGTGGAATAAAATCTTCTCAAAAGTATTATTAAAGTTCTAAGATGCAAATATATTTTTATAATATTTATTGGATCATCTGATCAGATCATGCTTCATCATTATACTGAACTTGAACTTTGAAACTAACAGGTTTGACTCTTAACTTTTTACCGTCAATTTTTTTAAACTTGGTACCGAGTCCATTATATTACAAAGTATATAAACACAAACATGTTATTTATTACTTATTCATTTCAAGATAGATTCAACCAACATTTTAGATTGTTTACTTGGAAATTAAATAACATAGTTGTATATAGTTTCTTTACTCGCAAATTACCAAACTTACCTTTATCCATTTACATAATTAACAATGTTCTGCTATTTATCGATCAGTTGAACTGATTCAGTTTCATAAAGTCTGAAATTAGCACAATTGCTTTCGCCATTTACATACTTAGCTAACTTTGTTTAGCTATTTCTAGATTAAATTCAACATGATAGGTGATCAGTTTCCAATCGAAAATATCTTAGAAAATGTAGTTAACCACCACGTATCGAAACTAAAATGTAAAACCATTTCTAACATTAGTTTCTCATTTCTAATTAATTTCTAAAAAATTTCGCAGTAGTCATAAAATAATTACAATGTTGACATGAATCAGTTTAATGTCAACATGTCCGAACATTACCTTGTCCAGTTGTCGTCCCGTAGCTTCTACTGAAGATCCTTCTCGCAAATTAATATCTAAATTCTCAGACCTTGTATTTGGCTCTTCTCCATTGAACTAGTCCACAAGCCCCTGCCCACAAAGCATTTGGCATGATGCCAGGCTGGTGCTTCCCAACGTTTCTTGGACTGATCTGCTATCGGCATGGATGAAATGCGGACCTGCACCGCCCGCAAGTAAATTAGCGTTAGAGTAAAAATGAATTGCCATAAAATAGTAGATCACTACTAAACCTATTGCCGACCAATGTTCATTTATATGCCTATTGCCAAAATTCAACGTGAATGCAATAGGCCATCTAGACCGCTATTGAAGCAAATCACAAGGTTAAACCAGATCCAATGTGTAGTGCATATTTAACAGTAGGACTGATAGGAAAATACTTGAATTAACCTCCAATATACTCTTTATTAGTCTGTTCCACGGAATCTTCAAATTGCATGTTAAACTTTGATTTAAATGGTTTTATATGAATAATAGTAACAGTTTTACAGTTCAAAATAAAAGGCTAAAAGCATGAAATCGATTCTTGGTGAGAAGTTCCTACAACTGTAGCATATAGAATTCATTATACAATAACTCAAGGCCGTAGGTAGGCTCATGGCAGAGAAACTTATCCACAGTGTGCAATCCATGAGCCACTCAACATCAGATAACACCAACACTCGTTTGCTCCTGTAACTACTCTTTATTGCTCACACGGTAACCTAACTTACACTTGCTTTCTTGTTCAAAGAAAGTAAGACCTGCAATGCGTTTCCGTCAACGCAAGGACTATGTTTTTCAGTGGACATCGTGACCGATTTCTGATGCCCCTCGATCTCTCAAACCACAGAATATAGGGGAGGCTACTGGTGGCATGAAATCGATTCTTGGTGAGAAGTTCCTGCAACTGTAGCATATAGAATTCATTGTACAATAACTCAAGGCCGTAGGTAGGCTCATGGCAGAGAAACTTATCCACAGCATGCAATCCATGAGCCACTCAACATCAGATAACACCAACACTCGTTTGCTCCTGTAACTACTCTTTATTGCTCACACGGTAACCTAACTTAAACTTCAGGTTTGCTGGACTGCTCTGAGATCTCATGGCAGGGACTTGCTGCCATGCAGCTCATCTTGTTTGATGATACAATTAATTTTATTTTTAAAATGCACGATAGGTTTCTCCACCCAGTGTGTGAAAGTAAAAGTAACAGAGATAAATTTCATTTTATCTGGCTTTAACTGTCTCTCGGAAAAACTTGTACGAATGGTAGAGGGCCGCCGTTTCAAATCTACGCAGACTAGCTAATACCAGAGGAAGATAAATGAGTAGGAATGGTAAAGGTGCCGGACTTGATGGTGCGTTGAGTTGAATCCCAAAGAAGGCGAAGGCTGTAATGTAATGTAACTGATTCCCGAGGATTGAAGCGAAAGAGGGCTAGGGCTATATATAACAGAGAATTTCCAATTGACGCGAAAGAACTGAGTTGCAATGTAACGTAACTTCGGAGGGAGGATTGAAGCGAAAGAAGGCTATATATAACAGAGAATTCCCCATTGACGTGAAACTGATTCAAGAGGATTGAAGCGAAAGAGGGCTATATATAACAGAGAATTCCCAATTTACGCGAAACTGATTCCGGAGGATTGAAGCGAAAGAGGGCTATATATAACAGAGAATTCCCCATTAACGGGAAATTGATTCTAGGATTGAAGTGAAAGATGGTTATATATAACAGAGGATTCCCAATTGATGCGAAAGAGCTGAGTTGAATTGGATTATTATTACTTTAAAAGTTGAATAAACCAGTGATAAATAAAGAAAGAGCAACTCACAGAGCAGCAGTATGTATTATTAATTTGAAAACCTATATTACATATATAACTGAGAATTCCCAGTTGATGCGAAAGAGCTGAGAACTGAGCTAGATTGGATTATTATTAATTTAAAAGTTGAATAAATCAGTGATGATCACTGATAAGAAAGAGTAACTCACAGAGCCTCTGCTTTAAATCCATGGCAGATGCACACGACGGCACAAGGGTAATAGTAATTATTGAGGAGGAAACAGAGGCTTAAATCCATGATCAATGGCTGATGCACATGGCACAAGGGAAATAGAAATGACTGAGGAGGAAATAGAGGCTTAAATTCATGGCTGATGCACAAGGGTAACATAAATTATTGTGGAGGAAAGAGAGGCTTAAATCCATGGCTGATGCACAAGGGTAAAATTATTTAGAAGGAAACCAAGGCTTAAATCCATGGTGGAGTAATGGAAATTATTGTGAAGGAAACAAAGACTTAAATCCATGGACAATGCACAAGCACAAAATTATTGAGGAGGAAACGGAACCTTAAATCCATGGCCAATGCAAATGGATCAATACACAACACGTTATAGCAAAAAACCTCCAATACGCAGCGAGTGACTTATACCGAGAGGGCAAAAGCAAAAACCCACCCAACAAGGAACACAATACACAGCAACCATGGGTTAAAAAAAAAAAAAAAAAAGTTACATAGGAAAACCACAAACTAAACTAAACTAATACATAACACATTAAACCCAAATACAAAGCTATGAGAAGTCATTTAAAAACCCAGTCCTAGTCGTGCTTGAATTCGCAAGGGATAAATTGCTTAAGCTAGGGCCAGAGACGTGTACACAGGCGGATTGGGGCAATGAAGGAAAAATTAAATCTAATAGAAATTATTGAGGAGGAAGCAGAACCTTAAATTCAATTTAAAAATGGTTAAAGCATCATGTTTAAACTAATCGAAATGAAAGATATAGATACAGGGTCATCTCTACATACCTGAAATTGGGATTCGATTTCATTTCTTCAGCGAGGTACCCTTTGAACAACAGCAATGTCAACCACCTTTTCCATTCATTTCCCTACAACGTCAGTCTTTCGTTCATTCCAATAGCACCAAACAATTTGGCAATGAAATGGAATTAGTTCAGCAAACTAGAGTAGAGATGAACAGAAATACTGAAATTAAATAGAATTTGATTCATACCATTTTTTTTTAGAGATAATTGATCTCCGTGAGCCCAAAAATGAACAAAGATAATTAGAATTAGTAATGAAATAAAAGTAGAATTAGTTCAACAGAGTTGAACAGAAATATTGAAATTAAATAGAATTTGATTCATACCATTTCTCAGAGAGATAATCGATGAGCCCAAATATATGTTCATACCATTTCTGACAGATAATTGATGAGCCCAAGAAAATGTTAAACAACTCAACTTCCCAAACCCACACAGATATGACATGATTGACCGACTTAAACTCGACCTAGACAAACTCAAAGCATACCAGACTCGATATGGAAAATTCTTAACAAATGATAAGACTCAATATGTATATATATAGCAATTCAATTCCCCAACTCCCTTCAGGGTGCGCCATCAAATATGAGGTAATGATTATTAGTCCCTGCCCTCCGGGCCTGGCAGGGACTATAGCAATCGGTTTTGGTCGGTTACTATTAGTTCGACGCGAGAATCCATAAAGAACGGAATTCATTAACCTAAGTTTCAAGTTTATATTCCATAAATCACTTTTTTCTTACCAATACGAAATTCCCACCGCTATTTCGACCACTAAGAATTTTAACGATCTTATTTGCCCTCATATCGAGGCCAGGATCTGGGAAAACTTAGGATAAATCTTCATTTAACTTATGGATTCAATGAATTTTCTGATCATGGAAACTAATGCTAGCATTGCATTATCATTAATTCGCTAACATTAAATGTTAAAGTGATATATCAGTGAACTAGAACTAGTTTATAAGTAGCTTAGCTCAAGTTGCCAACACATGTTCCATGCTTGCATCGGTGTCTGTCTGCATGTTGATTCGGTGTCTGCATGAGAATCCCAATCCCAGGTCTCTGTCTTCATAACTCACTGCCTACATGCTCTGTGCTCCCACAGACGGACCGATTATTCCAGAGATTATTCCAGGGCTGGGAATACTACAGTTTGAAGCAGCAGAGTTGCAGTTGCGGCTGCTATCAATCTTTTGAAGCTCTGAGCTGAAATACCTCTAGATCCCTATCGATTTAATCTAGAGAGTAGTGAATGTTCACTGCAAGGTGGTAAGGCCCGGGGCGGGGAATTGGAGCATCAGCGGCACACTAAATATGGTCGGTAGTGATGGTATGCAATACCGATATTTCTCGGCGGTGACTTCCTGCCCACTCCACCCTGCACCATAGCTCTCGGTGGTGGCTTCCTGCCCGCTCCACCCTGCAAGAACAGAGAGCATCCGCCATTCCTGAGTGCTCAGAACCAGAAGCTGTGCGCTGGAAGAGGAAGTCTGTGGCGACACAACATATTTTTTTTAGGAGGTTTAATATGGATATCCATTAGTTTATAAGTGCAAATGCAACTGTAAACTGGCAAGTAAGAGAAACAATCTTGAGAAACGCTTAGAAGAATAAATGTACAAATGGAATTTGGGCTGTGATTTCCATTTACAGTACAAATTGCAGACCTACGTAGGGAATATTAGCCCCAAAGGCATGGGATGAAGTTCACAAATCGATAATTAATTATCCTGATGTTATGACTGGCATTGCAAACCCACACACAAAAAGCGCTTCAGGGGCATTCAATTCCCTTTCCAATTACAAATGGAATGCGTCCCACATTATACATATTTACATATATTGGCAGTATTTATGTACACACCTTGAATGCTAATGCAGGGTCCACAAGGCAAAGGGCCACTGCGATGAGCGCCGCAATGCTTGAACGACCTAAAATCTCAAGTACTCCCCAACTCATTTGGCTAAAGCCATGCGCATCATTATTACTATCCACTGTCTGCAAATTCATGCATCAACACTACATTAGAATGGCTTTTCTAAGATGGTAAGGTGCCAAAAAGAATGATAGCTTGTCACCTGTTGCTGCTATGCATGTTTAGTTGTTTTAAAGGCTAAAGCCGAAGCAGCCGTGGAAGCAGGGGGGCATTTCCACTGTCTTTGATTTCGCTGTGAGAATGAAGACACAGATGGCAGGGAAGAAATACAACGAACAAAGACTCCATGCAAAATGATATAAATTTGCAGAATATTTAGAAGGGGAACAGAGCATTAAACAAGAACATTTTGAAACGTACCGCTAGAAGCCGTGGCCTGAAAGTCGAATTGGGGACTTAATAAATCGCTGCTGCTTCTTCTTCTTGACTGCTATTGCGACCCATTTTTCTAGTGGGTTACAGCTGCTGTTTGCCGCATACCTTGGCTTCCTGTGCTCAACATAGAAATCTGCTTTCCGTTTGAATTTGCAGTTCGATTCATCACATTACGCCATCGATTCCACTCAGCCAGAAGTCCAATTATATAGTTAGAATTCTACAATGCATCTGCTTGCTTTTTCAGCTTCAGTTCCAACTCTCTGTCTTCTGCTGAAGATCCTTCTCGCAAATTAATATCTAAATTCTCAGACCTTGTATTTGGCTTTTTAGCAGACAATGCTTCACATTCATCAGCCTTACGCTTCTTGGAATCCCTTTTCTGTCGATGTTTTTCTGGAAGACAGAAACACAAATATGTATTAACACGATTTCTCATCCAAACAAATAAGACCCCTGTGATTATATTCTCTGTTAGTATCCGTTTAGCGGCATTCGACTACTAAATATGATTTTATGAACTATAATACCTTCGTTGGACTTCTGAATGTATGGTTTTGCAATGCTTTGAACCGATTCCTTATCTTCATCAGTCAGGTTATCCCATCCAGGTATCTTCTCCATTGAACTAGTCCACAAGCCCCTGCCCACAAAGCATTTGGCATGATGCCAGGCTGGTGCTTCCCAACGTTTCTTGGACTGATCTGCTATTGGCATGGATGAAATGCGGACCTGCACCGCCCGCAAGTAAATTAGCGATAGAGTAACCAACCCAGCCAGCCCTCTGTGGCTCGATCCACACGCCTTCTCAGTGAATTCACCCTCCATGCATCGACCAACAAGCGACTAATCCCTGCATGCACTGAGACTCTGTTTCTAAGGCATTCCACTTGCAAGAGATCACGCAGCCCCCTTTCAGCGGTTATGGGTTGCCATCTGCCATGGGGTAGAACTGAACTGAGAGATGGTTGTTCTCCAGATGCCTCCACTGGAAGCATTCAGAGAGCCACCTGTAGTCCATGCAAGTAGGCTCTCATACGTGCCACATTGTACATGATCAATGACACATTCACTCTATGTCACGCGTTTGAATTTGCATAAAACATTGCTTGGTTTTGGGTTACAAAAATGAGCATTGCATCAAAGAAACCAAGAACAATGATATCTATGAATGCTGATCGATCTCTTGCTAACTTACAATGATGAACTGCGGCTTCGGCGACTAAACCGACAAACAAACCGACCACCGTTCGACCGAAGACCTGACTTCCGGCTGGCTGATCTCTATCTTGCGACCGAAGACCTGATAGAGAACTCGATCATACCCAGATATCGATTAGACCCGTCGAATCTCTTCTTGCGAACTGGAGATGATGAACTTGACACGGATTGCTTTATGCTTGGCTAGACGACAATTATGCTTAGCAAAACAATAGCAACTATGCTTCGCGATACAAGAGCAACGATCGATGGATTGATTTATGAGCAACAGGCGTCCCGACAGAGGAGGCAGCAACCGCCACGTTTCGCTCATACGAACGACCCCGAATCTATGATTTACGGGCAGATACGCTGCGGGCTGGGGCAGGGACTAGCTGCCCCGCAGCCCTTCTTGTTTTTTAAATATTTAGGTGCCTAAGAAAAGCGTCTCTTAAATATTCATAGCATTTTAAAAGTAACGGTGGCCTGCGTTTTATTTCAATATAGTGTTTTGAAAGACCGAATATGTATATATATTTATAGCCATTCACAGTTTCAAAGGGTCTTGTCTGTTAAGCAGGTCGTTGTCGCAGCTCGCTATTCTTACAAGTAAGTTTGGTTGCCATACAAACAAAAACAAACATTTTCAGCTAAATGGGAAAATGATAAATTATAAGAACATCTAGATTAATTATCAAAAATTAAATCTGTCATAAATCTTGTCTATAGACTCCAAGGTTGGAGATACGCAGAAGAGCTACACCCTGAAGGAAATTGGGTGGATGATTGGAGGAATTAGGTTTAGCGCTTACAAAAAACAAACATTTTCAGTCAAATGGAAAGATGATATACTATAAGAACATCTAGATCAATAATTAAATTAAATTACACACTGTGCATTAAATTAAGCTACACCATCTGCACTAAATTAAATCTCAGTGAGAAATCTGGTCGATGGACTCCGAGACTGGAAATAAGCAAAAAAAAAACTACACCCGGAAGGAAATTGGGTGGGTGATTCGAGGAATTA
>APFE031293696.1:22695-46463 GCA_000404065.3 Pinus taeda
TTGACTAGCGGAATCGGCAACGACGGTGGTATCGTACTCGCATTACACGGAGTCGAATCCCACTGGCTGCCACTATAACCTCTAGGAAGAACCGCCCAACCCGCAAGAATGACCCTCGGTTAAGACGAGACTCGAACTCGTGCCCTGCACAGCGGCACGGACGACTTAGCAGATCGTCCGCGGTCACAAGACCAAACCTCTGCGGGCATGTATATATAAAAATATTGATAACACATTTATAATCATATAAATAAATATTTAAAAAAGTTATATTCATACAAATTACTTACAAATATAACAAAGAAATATTCATACAAAGAATACAATTAAATATGACACATACAAATATAGAAAAGAATAGATTCATACATAAAGAATACATTCATACACATACAAATAATAAAATTAAACAAGACACATACAAATGTAGCAAAGAAGAATAGATCCATACACACAAAGAATACACCCATACACATACAAAGAATACAAGTAAATGAGACACATGCAAATGTAGCAAAGAATAGATCCATACACACATCAAGAATACATCCATACACATACAAAGAATGCAAGTAAACAAGACACATACAAATGTAGCAAAAGAATAGATCCATACACATACAAAAAAATACAAGTAAACAAGACACATACAAATATAGCAAAGAATAGATTCGTACACACACAAAGAATATATTCCTACACATACAGAGAATGCAAGTAAACAAGACACATACACATGTAGCAAAGAATAGATCCATACACACACAAAGAATATATTCCTACATATATAGAGAATACAATTAAACAAGACACATACAAATGTAGCAAAGAATAGATCTATACACATAAAAAATACATCCATACACATACAAAGAATATAGGTGAAAAAGACACATACAAATGTAGCAAAGAATAGATTTATACACACATAAAGAAAACATTTATACACATACAAAGAAAAAAAGTGAACGAGACACATACAAATGTAGCAAAGAATAGATCCTTATGCACATAATGAATACATCCATACACATACAAAGAATAAATTTATACACATACAAAGAATACAATTAAACAAGACACATATAAATGTAGCAAATAATAGATCAATACACACATAAAGAATACATCCAGACACATACAAAGAATACAAATAAACATGACACATACACATATAACAAAGAATAGATTCATACACACATAAAGAATACATTCCTACCAATACAAAGAATACAAGTGAATAAGACACATACAAATGTAGCAAGGAATAGATCCATACACACATAAGAATACATCTATACACATACGAAGAATACAAGCAAACCAGACTCATACAAATGCCAGCTTCTATGTAACCAAGTAGTTAGATACATCTGCATATTAAGGAGTATAAGTAGAAATAGAAAATAAATTCTCATTCGAAAAATCATTAGCAACTGATGCACTATCACCTGTATGAACAAGTCTAGACAAGAAATCAACGACAAGATTATCTCTTCCTGGCCTATCAATAATAGTAATGTTAAATTCTTGCAGTAGTAACAACCATCTAGCGACACAGCCATTAGTGATAGGTTTATTCATTAATAATCCAATGGACAAATGGTCTATGTGTACAAAAACTTCATACCCAGTTATATAATGCCTAAATTTATTGATGGCATGAATGACTAACAAAAATTCTTTCTCGGTGACTATGTAGTTTAGTTATATAAGAGAAAGTTTTTTTCTCACAAAATAGATGGCACAGGGAATTTGATTCTCTCTTTAGCCCAAAAAATATCCCAAAGTTGTGTCTAAGGCATTGATACAGCTGTGAAAAGGGAGGCTCCAATTTGGTTCTCTCAAAACTAGAGCGGTTGACAGTTTTTGCTTAAGAGTTTCAAGGGCATTTTGACATTGAGAATTCCACTGAAAATATGCATCTTTGGTTAAACATTTGAACATTGGGGCGACTATTGTTGTAAAATTTTGGATAAATATTCTATAATATCTAGCATTCCCTAGAAAGATTCTAACTTCCTTTTGAGAACTCATAGTTTTGATTTAAGCAATTATTTCAATCTTATTAGGATCTGCTCTTATCCCAGGCCCAAAAATATGGTGGCCTAGCACAATACCTTTAGTAAGCGTCATTCTAGATTTTTCATTTCTAAGGAAAATGTTGGTCTCTTGGCATATGATTAAAACTTTCTCTAGGTTGTCTAAAGCTTGCTGGAAATTTTCCCCTTATACTGCGAAGTCATCCATATAGACTTCACATTGTGGAAAATCAATACGTCTCATTAAGAACAAGTTCAAAACATAATCTTCAGTTTGTTTTTGAAGGGATTTAGAATGTTCAACTATTAACAAAGGTTCAATACATTCCTCCTCTCCATATGGTTTCTCTATCCGTAAGGGAATTTCTGTAGTAGGATGGGCAGGAAATAAGGTATTTTTTTGACTTTGATATCCATTGGAAATTCTCATCTCTCTAGACCTACATCCAATAAAGACATCAACAGTGGCTAGCCAAGGTGAGCCGAGTACTATTGGATGTCCAGGTTTGGAGGATTTTGGATGGATTACAAAGAAGTATACATGATATTCCCAGGAGGCTAATACAACTGTTATGTCATCCAGGCTTCTCGCAGATTTAAGGATGGATTTGTCTGCCAATTCCAATAGTGTTTAGGTTGGCCTCAAGCCTTCTAACTACATTTTTTGCATAATATCATAGTCATGACATGCATTTCTGCACCCAGGCCAACACGAGTATTTGGTAAAGATATACCATTGATCTATGTGGTCACTACTAGGTCCCCGGGATTAGTGTATTTAGAAGGCATCCCTAATATGGTTTCTGATAAATGGCCAACTACTTTTATAACATGGGTATCCTTCCTTTTTCTTCCTTACTTTTTGATGCAAAGGTCCCTTACAATCTTAGAAAATATGGGAATGTATTTGATAGCTTGTAGCAAGCATAACTTTACACAAAGATTTCACAGTTCAACCTCTAAGTCATATTCTGGTGGGACCTCAGGCTTTTTAACGAGTAACCTCTCTAGATAGGGTGGTTGAGTAACCTCCTGAGATGGTTTGGGTTGTGTAGTAGAATTGTTTAATTGCAGCAGGGTTTTCTTCCACTTCAAGAGGAAAATCTTCCTCTTCAAGAGGAAAATATTCCTCTTCATTTTCAAGAGGTTAGTTTTTTGGTTGTTCTTCTTGAATGATGATTGCATGTTCTATTTTTTTTGACGACCTCCCGGGCATTAATCAAATCTCATTAATTGGATTTGAAGTGATGGTGTGAGCAAGGAAAGGTTGTAGTTCCATATTCTGCATAGGTTGAGCTGGTTTATTATTAGGGTTTGGAATGGGTTGTGCAAGTAATTGAGTAGGTCAAGGGGGATTTGGATTTGGTGGTACTTGTTGTTGACTCAGATTCATGGGCACAGTAAGTTGTCGTGGGCTTGGGTTCATAGGTAGTGGTTTTTGAGGAAATGGATTCATAGGTAGAGCAAGTTGTTGTGAACTCGAGTTCATGGGCAATTATTGTTGAGGGAATGAAGGTAGTAGAGGTGGATTAAACCCTAGCAATAGTTGAGAAATATTTGGAGGATATTGTGTATAAGAAGGTTTTTGATATGGTTGTGGAGGGATATTCCCCCTCCATATCTATTGCCAAGAATGTCCTTGTGATGGTTGAGGTCCCCATTGACAGTAAGGCATTTGAGGAATCCACTGTTGTTGTGCAAACTGCATGTAAGGGTCTTGGGACATGGAGGGGTTTTATTGCCTCCACGATCTTCTAGGGGGCTAAGATGGATCTTGTGGTTCTGTTCCCCCTTTGGATATAGATTGTAACCCAAGTAATGAAGGAAACTCATTGGTTGGGTGCTAGCTGTGAAAATTCCACAAACCTCTACGGCCTTGAAATGACATTCTTTCTCAAGATATTTCTTCCTACAACGAGAACAAAATATAGCTAAGGAAACATTTTTGGCTTCATGTTTCCTCATACTATTGAGGGTGTCTATCTGGTTGCCAATTGTACTCAGGATATCAGTTTTGAAATATTCCAATGGGTTTCCCAATTCTACCCAAGTGACACCACTTGTAGTGGGTTTGACAACTCAACTTGTAACTTCTCTTGGGATTTTCACAACTTTAGCTTGACTACTGGAGTACTTTTTGCAGTATTCCACAATTTCAACAAATGGTTTTTGATAAAAATCACCAGAGCTTATGAGATTAAGTACTTCCATACTCCTTTTAGAAAAATGGTTCTAATTGTGGCTTAGTGAAGAGAAACTTGTTTGGTTTTTTGGTAGTTGTAAAGGAATCTTTCCAGGCAGTCTTCTAGGATTTCTTCTTCAACCCACTACATTTTAAAGATGTCATTCTTGGCATCCCTACGTCTACAATAGTCCCAGTATTTTTGAAGAAAGACTGCTTTCATATCATCCCAAGAGGTAATAGTGTGTTCCCCTAGACTCATGAACAATCTTAATGCTGAGTTTTTTAAGTTGGCTAGAAAACGTTTAACTTCTAAGAATTATCAGTATAATTATAACTCCTGCACAACATATAAAATTTGAATAAAAATGAGTCAGGGTCTTCGGATGACATACTGCTGAAGTGAGGTAATGATGACAAACGAATGTTCTTCATGGTGACATTCCTAGTAATGTCCAGAATTGGAAATCCAAACATTTTTGGCTCATTGTTGGCTTCATTGTTTCCTAGATTTTCTATTCTTCCTCCTCCTTCCATTCTATCTCCCCACAACTCTGAATATGTGGATATAGGATATGTCTATCCTTTAGGAGATAATGGTTGAGTCACTGGGTTATCTGCAACATTCCAAGGTACTATCTCCAATGTAGGTTTAACTTGTTCTGCCACTTTCTTTGTTTTTGCTCCATGCTACTTTACTAATGTTCCTTCTGCTACTTCCACCATAATTTTCTCGTCTAGAGTTTTCCTTGCATAGCAATTAGAAGAATTAGTTGTATTAACAATTTTTGGACCATATATGTTTTCTAAAGATTTTGATGAAACAAACCTTCCTTTCCTATCTCTAACTCTTTTCATAAAAACAAAAACATTGAACTTTAACTACTTATCAAAAGAGAGGATACCTTAAGTTTGGATTGACCCCACCAAAGTGGATGCATAGGTTCTTACCTTTCATCTTATCATCTATTCTCTGCCCTTATATCGTCCACAATATTATTCACAAACCATAAAACAAATCTATTACCATTTACAACTCCATGGCAACGACGCCAAAAATGTTGGGGCAATTATGTGAATAATATATATATATAATATATAATATATATATAGGCACAATATTTAATTATCAACCAGGGATTTGTAATCAGTAGAGATGATGCACTATATGTGTTGGTAATGAATGAGTACCTATGTTTGTTCAGTATAGCCTAGATAGGGAGTACTTCAAAAACTAATACTTAATTCCAAAAACTTTAACTTGACTTCATCACACAATTTAAAAGGAAAACCTCCTAAACAAAAGTTGACAAAATTGTAAACTAAATGTTTTGATCAAGTAACAAGTTTATCCATTTATAGGCTCATGAAATGGGAAGATGGATTTGACTCTATTTCCTATATCAGCCCATCTTAATCACTATACTAGAATCAATTCATTGCATTCAAATATTAACCAAGGAAACTAGAACTAGTTCCAAAGAAAACTTTGTATTCTAGTACAAGAAATGTATGAGAAGAGTCTTCACTATCGACACATGTATGTGAATGGTGAGATCTCTAATTCAGGGAAAATTTTAAGCATGTAAAATTATCCTGAAGTTTAAAAAAACTGGCAAATCTCACTAGTCCATGATATGCAAACTATAAAATGTTTATTGATGTATTTGTAAAACTATTCAAATTTGTAATGATTTTATATATACTCTCTATATATTTTTGGCGATTTTTAAGGTAAAATAATTTTATATTGTTAAAATTGGGTGAATAATCTATATAAAAAATGGAAATTGGCAAATATTGTTTTTGGAAATTTCATGGAAATTTAGCTCACTTGCGAATACTAGCCCCTAAAATTTTCCATGCTCTAATCTCGGCCTTCCTTGATGGCTTTGGTGGGCCCTTGTGGAGCTACCAAGGAAATATTGAAGACTTACAAAACTAAGAAATTGATCAACACACTAACTTATCAATCATTGCTCATATTATTAATTCAAAATGGAATATTACAACATTTAATGGTTAAAGATGATGTGATGGATGGTGGATGGTATCCATAAAGTTACATAAATGGGGTGATTTTTGCTACAGTATGGAAGGAAGTGTTATACCACCATTCTCTTAGAGGTAAACACTTGACCCATTGTGTTTGTTTATTAGATGCAAAGAAATGAAGATATCCTTCCAAACATTTGTTCACTATCTCATTTTTCTCGTCAGATTGAGGATGATAAGATGAGATATGTGTTAATTGTGTACCAGGACAAGAAAATAATTCCATCCAAAAAATTCCAATGAAAATGGGATCTCTGTCACTTACAATAATCTTTGGGTTTCCATGTAGCTTTTGAATTGTTTCCATAAATGCAGTAGCAACTATACTGGCTTTAAAAGGATGAGATAATGCACAAAAGTGTGCAAACTTGGTAAGTCTATCCCAAGATTGGATAGGATGAGAAAATATCCCACTCCCACCTGTATTTTATTGTATCATCCTAATAAATATATTTGTTGTATGAGATAGTGCAATTTCAAAATTGATACCATGATTACTGAAGGAGACTCATGAAGATGATAAATCACGATTCGCTAAAGTTAGATAAAGCCACATAGCTGATTCCATTCATTGAAAGACTATGTTATACATTTTGTTGGTGAGAAATCTAATATATCCACTTATACTTGGGGAGTTATAAATCATTATAATTTTACATGGATTTATTTTCTAAATATACTCTCCACTTGAACATTCTTTGTAAGCTTCCTTTCATTAATTTAGTTATGCACTTTTCTTTCACATTTTGTGTTCATGTTTTTATTGTTCCTCCTATAATATATTAGCATACTATGCATATAAAAAATCACTATCGAGGTTACTATTATTCCATTAACATAGATTAGGGGAGGGTTTATGAGGGTTTTGAGTACAAATCAATATCACTAATAAAGTGAAGAGATGGATTTATATGTTATCCATATAGATCAATTTTAAGTCATAACTATATACTCAAATGATACTATATGAAAATGAAAATGAGATAATTGATTCAAAGGCATAACTTGAGCCTTTTCTTGAGAAACATATTGTGATATAAAATAGGTTATGATATTTGTTTGTACATAGGCATTTCTATAATGTAAAAAAAAATAGAATATATATCATAAACAATAATATTCAATACATATAAAGGAAACACTTATCTTAAATTGTCGTGAGAATGTCATGTTAGAAACACTTGAAATTGGAATTTTACAGTACATTCCAACCAAAAATGCAATAGAAAACCACCATTATTCTTGACAATACATGCATAAATCTCTAAATAGATCAACAAATCTTCTAATACAAGTTACAAATGCTAATTTTCATCCTTGAATCTAGTCTGGAGAGGAAGTTGAAAGACTGCTTAGCAACATTATTATGCTATAGAATCTTAGAGAGTGTTATATCCGCTCTATGACATGAGATTCTATAACATAGGTCTTTATGATTTTCTACTGTTATGCAACCAACTCATAAAATATAAGAAAAGATAGATGAACGACTTGAGAAATAGCCTCTTCAAGGGGGAAGCCTCCATTATATCACATAAATGAACAATTCTTGGATGATACAGATGATAAGACCTCCTTGGTATATATAGGAGTCTAAGGGGTCACAATATAATCAAAGCCTACATAACAATATTTATCTAAAGCCACAACAATAAAAATAGTGGGATTCTATGGGGCACAACAATAACAACATGGGGAATACATGTACACAATAATAATAATAGGGGGATATACTAATAATAATAATAAGGGGAATAAACTAATATTATAGGGACCTAACATTCCCCTCTCCTTCAAAGAAGTGTTTTCCTTAATGCTTGAGTAGTTCTGGATGTTTCTGTATAAAATTCTCATCCTCCCATATGGAATCTTGAATGGGTAAGTTATTCCAATTAATGAGATACTCTAAAATTAATTGATTTCTTTAGTTCTGAGGTGACTGATTTAGGCTCAAATATGATTTTTCCTTCTTCGTCACATTCTGGCAACACTGTTTGAACTGGAATCTTGTCATTGATAACTTTTTTTAAGCATGAGACATGGAAAACTAAGTGTACTCACAAAGTTACATGCAACTCCAATTTGTATGCCATAGTACCAATATTTTACAACACCTTATATGGACCATATTATGTGGGTGATAATTTATTATACTTCTTAGCTTGCTTGTGGGACATTTGTTTATATGATTGTAGCCGTAAGAATACCCAGTCACCCACATCAAAACTTCTTTCACTGTGATGTTGATATGCCTATTGTTTCATTCAATTTTGCACCAAGGTGAGTTTATCCTTTAAGAGTTGGATAACTTGTTGTTGATGCTCGATGTGATCTTCCACTGCTTGAACCTTAGAATTTTATCTTAAATATGATGTGATGGATGGTGGATGGTATCCATAAAGTTCCATAAATGGGGTGATTTTTGCTGCAATATGGAAGGAAATGTTATACCACCATTTGGCTAGAGGTAACCACTTGACCCATTGTGTTTGTTTATCACATACAAAGCAACGAAGATATTCTTCCAAACATTTGTTCACTATCTCATTTTTCCTGTCAGATTGAGGATGATAAGATGAGATATGTGTTAATTGTGTACCAGGAAAAGAAAATAATTCCATCCAAAAATTTCCAGTGAAAATGGGATCTCTGTCACTTACAATAATCTTTGGGTTTTCATGTACCTTTTGAATTGTTTCCATAAATGTAGTAGCAACTGTACTGGATTTAAAAGGATGAGATAATGCACAAACGTGTGCATACTTGGTCAGTCTATCCCAAGGTTGGATAGGATGAGAAAATATCCCACTCCCACCTATATTTTATTGTATCACCCTAATAAATATATCTATTGTATGAGATACTGCAATTTCAAAATTGATAGAATGATTAATGAAGGATACTTGTGAAGAAGAGAAATCAGGATTCACTAAAGCTAGATAAAGCCACATAGCAGATTCCATTTATTGAAATACTATGTTATACACTTTGTTGGCAAGAAATCTGATATATCCACTTCTACTCGGGGGGTTACAAATCATTCTCATTCTACATGGATTCATTTTCTTAATATATTCTCAGCTTGAACATTCTTTGTTAGCTTCCTTTCATTAATTCAGTTATGCACTTTTCTTTCACATTTTGTGTTCATGTTTTTATTGTTCCTCCTACAAGATATTAACATACTATGCATATAAAATTTCACTATGGAGGTTAATATTATACCATTAATGTACATTAGGGAGGGTTTGTGAGGGTTTTGAGTACAAATCAATATCACTAATAAAGTGAAGATATGGATTTATATGTTATCCATACAGATCAATTTTAAGACATAAATATATACTTCAAATGATACTATATGAAAATGAAAATGAGATAACTGATTCAAAGGCATAACTTGAGCCTTTTCTTGAGAAACATATTGTGATATAAAATAGGCTATGATATTTGTTTCTACATAGGCCTTTATATAATGTAAAAAAAATAGAATATGTATTATAAACAATGAGATTCAATACATATAAAGGAAACAATTATATTAAATTGTCGTGAGAATGTCATGTCAACAAACACTTGAAATTGCCATTTTACAGTAACATTCCAACAAAAAGGCAATAGAAAACCACCATTATGCTTGACAATACATGCATAAATCTCTAAATAGATCAAAAAATCTTCTAATACAAGTTACAAATGCTAATTTTCATCCTTGAATCTAGCCTATAGAGGAAGTTAAAAGACTGCTTAGCAACATTAATATGCTAGAGAATCTTAGAGAGTGTTACATCCATTCTATGACTTGAGATTATCTAACATAGGTCTTTATGATTTTCTATTGTTATGTAACCAACTCATAAAATAGAAGAAAAAATAGATCAAGGACTTGAGAAATAGCCTCTTCGAGGGGGAAACCTCCTTTATATCACATAAATGAACAATTCTTGGATGATACAAATGATAAGACCTCCTTGCTATATATAGGAGTCTAAGGGTGTGGAATTTTGTAGAATTTTTCCTACAAATTAGCTAGCTCTGATACCATGTAGAACTTTTTCTACAAATCAGCTAGCTTTGATCCCATGTAGAAATTCCCACTATAGATCACCTAGTAATGCAATGTACTAAAGCAAAACACTTGATCTACTTCTATAACCAATTTAGTGGAAGCTTAATCGAACATGAGCAACATCAATAAGAACACATATAACTGATATGGAGAGATCAAACACACATAACATAGAAGATATAACCAGGGGAAAGAACCAGCCTAAAACCCCATCTCTGTATTATCATACAAGTGAAAATATAGCCAGTTTACAAAAAGAATCAACTCAACAGCTATCCTGGTCTCTCTGCAATACCTCTGCTGCTCATAGACAGTCAAAGGCTTCTCACAAACCTTCTCCTTTGCCCTCCAAGCCTCCTATTTCTATGCATAGTTTTTCCTGGGTCCTCCAGCTGCAACCTGTATGATTCTCACCTCATGCACAACATTGACCTCTGAAATAACTGCACAAACCTGAAGGAGATAAATCCTCATCATGGATGAGCTTCCTTTATAGGAAAAGTATTCATCCAATTGGTAGTACACTGTCCTTTCTCTCATCTCAATTGGGTCTCTGTCTGAACTGACATGCATCAGCTATCCATGCGAGAATACTCAGTTATTTGAAAATAACAGTTGTCACATGCATGCAAGCATCAAGAAACTGTACCTCATTAATTTAACAACTTGTTAATTAATCTAACTAAACTTGACTAAGTTAAACTAAGTCAACTGATCCTCTCAATATAGAACTCATCCTTAATTCCTCAATTAGTGGAGCAAATCAAGGACACATTCCCCAACCAGTGGAGAAATTATTGTGTGTTCTCACAAAGACTTCAAGTTTGATTTTTCTTAACTAATTAACTCATGGAGAATTAATTAATTAATATTCAAACTGTTGGTAAGACCAAATTCGAATTTTACTTCCTATTTTAGACCAGGGACTGTCTAAAAATAGGAATCCACCTTGAACTGCTAAAAATAGAACTTCTATTTTTAGCACTTCCATTTTTCATTCCCTGTTGCCGAATCCAGCACTGATGCCCAAACTGCTATTTCTAGCAGTGCTATTTTTAGCACATCTATTTTTAGCAATTTCTTGTTGCCAATTTTCAACCCTCCCTCTCAACAAGAAAGACTTCCTCTCGAACCCGATGTTTTACTTTTGGAATGTTTTGCATGCAACACATCTACCAAGTGTGGTTGCTCTAGCAACTCTCGGAACAAAAACAACTCCCAACTGACCTCTCTGTTGGGCTAGAAACATACTCTAACGTTGAAGCTCTACCTTCTACTGACAAGTGCTCTCTCTATGACCTCTGCGCTACTACAACATCTCCATGCATCTTGCACCATTGCACCCTTCTCTGTGCAACACACTTGTGCCTCTCGCATTGCTGCAGCCTGCATGCTCTGCGATATCCTGAGATTCCCTACACTATAGCTCTCTCTGCCGCTCCATCTGTATCTATCTTTACCCAATCAACCAGTTCTACTAATCCTCATCGGGGCTCTCGTAGTGAAGTCAAATCAAAGAGGTTGGGTACATCAAGGATCCTGACCCTCCTCCTTGGGACAATCACTCCACATCGCCCCACCTCCTACCTGGAGGTATGCCTACATGTGATCCCTCTGCCCACCTGGCTCAAAGCTTCCCCCTACTGGAGGTATCTACATGAGTAGATGTCTCTACTCGATCTCCTCTTAGCTTCCCCTGTTGTGGCTACTCCACAACCTCCTGAAGCTGTTGCATGAATCATGGCTCCTCCACAATTGTTTGAGACTTCTTCTGGCTCTGCATGTTGAGAGGTAATTTACTCTCCCTCTCAACCACCAAGTATCTAACCTTTGCCTTTCTCCTCAAGCCTTTGCATGCATCTTGTACCTCAAGTGCATACAGGTTCTTGGCTAGCACACCAATCTGTTTCCACTTTCCCACCATCATGAATTTTTCTGGAAAAAGAGTTGATTTTAAATCAGCGATATCTCCCGTATCCAAACTCCGATTCAGCCAGTATTTTTTTTGAATTTGGGTCTTTTTTCGTAAGGAATCCAAATCTACTATTTATTTCTAAAAATTCTATACAGAAATTTTCATATCTTCTCTACAAACTCTCGGCCCAAAACTCAAAACTTTGAGATCTCCTCTTAGTATACTATTCTCTGCTTTGATCACCTTTGCTCTGATACCATGTAGAATTTTGTAGAATTTTTCCTACAAATCAGCTAGCGCTGATACCATGTAGAACTTTTTCTACAAATCAGCTAGCTCTAAAACCATCTAGAATTTCCGACTGTAGATCACCTGGTAATGTAATGTACTAAAGCAAAACACTTGATCTACTTCTACAACCAATTTAGCAGAAGCTTAATCGAACATAAGCAACATTAATAAGAACACTTATAACTGATATGGAGAAATCAAACACACATAACACAGAAGATATAACCAGGGGAAAGAACCAGCCTAAAACCCCATCTCCGTATTATCATACAAGTGGAAATATAGCTAGTATTACAAAATGAATCAGCGCAAAAGTTATCCTACTCTCTCTGCAATACCTATGCTACTCATAAACAGTCAAAGGCTTCTCACAAAACTTCTCCTCTGCCCTCCAAGCCTCCTATTTCTATGCACAATTTTTCCTGGGTCCTCCAGCTGCAACCTGTGTGATTCTCACCTCACACACAACATTGACCTTTGAAATAACTGCACTAACCTGAAGGAGATAAATCCTCATCATGGATGAGCTTTCTTTATAGGAAAAATATCCATCCAACTGATAGTACATTGTCCCTTCTCTGATCTCAACTGGGTCTCTGTCTGAACTGACATGCATCAGTTATCCATGAGAGAATACTTAGTTATCTAAAAATAACAGTTGTCACATGCATGCAAGCATCAACAAATTGTATCTCATTAATTTAACAACTAGTTAAATTAATCTAACTGAACTTGACTAAGTTAAACTAAGTCAAATGATCCTCTCAATATAGAACTCATCCTTAATTCCTCAACCCGTGGAGCAAATCAAGCACACATTCCCCAATCAGTGGAGAAATTATTGCATGTTCTCACAAAGACTTCAAGTTTGATTTTCCTTAACTAATTAACTCATGGAGAATTAATTAATTAACATTCAAACTGCTAGTAAGACCAAATTCGAATTTTACTTCATATTTTAGACCAGGAACTGTCTAAAAATAGGAATCCAACTTGAATTGCTAAAAATAGAACTTCTATTTTTAGCACTTCCTTTTTTCATTCCCTGTTGTCCAATCCAGCACTGATGCCCAAACTGCTATTTTTACTAGTGCTATTTTTAGCACATCTATTTTTAGCAATTTCTTGTTGCCAATTTTCAACAAAGGGGTCACAATATAATTAGAGCCTACATAACAATATTTATTTAAGGGCACAACAATAACAACATGGGGAATACATGGAAACAATAATAACAATAGGGGGCTATACTAACAATAATAACAAGGGGAGTACACTAATATTATAGGGACCTAACATTCCCCTCTCCTTCAAAAAAGTGTTGTCCTCAATGCTTGAGTAGTTTCAGATGCTTATGCATAAAATTCTCATCCTCCCATATGAAATATTCAATGGGTAAGTTCTTCCACTTAATGATATACTATGAAATTAATTGATTCTTTAGTTGTCAGGTTCTTATTTCTGTGACTGCTTTAGGCTCAAATATGATTTTTTCTTCTTCATCAGGTTCTGGAAACACTGTTTGAACTGGGATCTTGTCACCGATAACCTTCTTTAAGCATGGAACATTGAAAGTTGGGTGTACTCAGGAAGTTACATGCAACTCCAATTTGTATGCCATAGTACCAATCTTTTGCAACACCTTATAAAGACCATAGTACTTGGGTGATAATTTATTATCCTTCTTAGCTTGCTTGATGGACATTTTTTTATATGGTTGTAGCCATAAAAATACCCAGTCACCCACATAGAAACATTTTACACTGTGATGTTGATCTGCTTATTGTTTCATTTAATACTTCACTAAAGTGAGGTTATCCTTTAAGAGTTGGATAACTTGTTGTTGATGCTCGATTTGATCTTCCACTGCTTGAACCTTAGAATTTTCTTTTAAAGATGATGTGATGGACAGTGGATGATATCCATAAAGTTCCATAAATGGGGTCATTTTTGCTACAGTATGGAAGGAAGTCACCATTCTCTTAGAGGTAACCACTGTTGGTACCATTCCATGACCCCTTTTTCCCTCCCAAAACATGACATTTGCCTACCTCTTTTCATCATTTATCTCTCAGATCCCTTGGAAATTGATTAGTTAATAGTCTTATAGTTATTAAATTGCATTGAAATTGATTTAAGGGTTTTATGTTAATGAATTAGGAATTTTTGGCAAAATAACTACAGGAAGTTCCAACATCCTGTAATTGGTTTATTGTTTGACATGTGGCATGACAGCCAGGCTAGAGCGAAGGGTAGCGATGAAAAGCGGAATGTCCAAGCATGGACGAACACCTATCGCGCAACAAGATCAACCCTCCTACATGCGCGGTCAACGAAGGTCAACTATGGCATGTTGGCAACAAAGGCAGCAACAACACACAGTCCAAATCGATTTAAGTTTTGTTTCCCTTTTTTTTAAATCAGTTAGGATAGAAACATTTTCAAAAATCATGATGTGGAAAAAGCGGCAACAGCCTGCTCATGAATGTACATCCATTTTCAAGGGATGTAAAACCATATGTAAAATAGTTCTGAACCGTTGTATTATTGTTATCATTGTCGTTGTTTCAAAAACAGAGTTTCGATTTTAATATCAAAGACTTGCATTACAGTCACGATTTCGCTGTGTTGATTTGGTAATCGTTGGATCACAGTTCAGTATACCTGGAACGCGGACGGGCCCTGGGTAACGTGGTATACTTACTGTTGTTTTATTTCATTTACAGTTAGGGTATTAATATGCGCAGTGATTCAAATTGATTTATGTTTATAATATTCATGTTTATGAATGCGCTTGAATAGATTATCACCTGGATCGTGAATCATATCCTGTAAGGGATTCGATCCCTTGTTATCTTGTAGAGCATTGTCATGAACTTTATGCTTATGATTTCCATATATTTTTATCTTGCATGATTGTTAATGAATGTTGAGTATTCGCTGAACAGAGGTTTTATGTATGATGTCTCTATAAGGGGACTAAAATCTTGAATTGCAGTGATACACAGCATTTTGGTTTGTTAAATGAATTGAATCTTGGTTGATAGTGATACATAGTGTGATTTAGTTTGATAATGAATCAAATGATAGCATTGTAATTAGGAAGATTAGACTTAGATAACGATCCTTTATGTCTATATACTTTAGGAGCACGCCTCTAAGTCTACGCACCCTGGTCGATAATAAATATAGCCTAGTCTAGCACCCTAGATAGGACACTACAACCACTTGACCCATTGTGTTTGTTTATGAGATACAAAGAAACAAATTTCCAAACATTATTTCACTATCTCATTTTTCCTGTCAGATTAATGATGATAAGATGAGATATGTGTTAATTTCATACCAAGACAAGAAAATAATTCCATCTAAAAATTTCCAGTGAAAATGTGATCTCTGTAACTTACAATAATATTTGGGTTTCCATGTAGCTTTTGAATTGTTTCCATAAATGTAGCAGCAACTGTATTGGCTTTAAAAGGTTGAGATAATGCACAAAAGTGTGCATACTTGGTAAGTCTATAAACTACAACCATGATGACACTCTTTCCTTCAGACATGGGTAAACCTATGATAAAATCCATTGAGACCTCCTCCCAACGATGACTTGGAATGGCTAAACGTAGTAATAGACCCTGGGTCTTAATTGTCTCAACTTTATTTTGTTGGCAAACCAAACATTCTGCCACAGACTTTTTCATATTAGATTTAATGTCATCCCAAAAAAATTCCTTCTTGACCTTGCGGTAAGTTTTTAAAAATCCTCAATGTCCTCCTCATTTTTTAAAAATTCCTTCTTGACCTCATGGTAACTAGAGAAGCATTCTTCTATTTGTTATTTCAAATTTTGTCTACACCTTCAAGATTCCTATGTAGTTCTTCCTCTTTTGTCCGATCTTCCCAAGAAGTTAGTTTACTTGTCTTATTTTTTGAAGAGACAGAGGAATCACCAAAAACTTTTGTCTTATCCTTGGCCACTTTTGGAAGATTATCCCAAGGAGTATTTTTTCATAATTATTTTCAAGAGAAACATTTGGGGAACCAAAGTTCTCAGGATTTCCATAGGTCTCCTTTATACATTCCACCTCAAATTGACTTGTTGTTGAGTTTCAATGAACTTGGTGGGAGTATTTCTTGGATTCTAATGTCTCTTGTTGATTTCCTCATTGTTTTGATCTAGAAAGGGAGTTCAAATTTAAATATCATATATTGTTTTGACTTGGCGCCTTCCCACTATTTTACTTTGCAGTTATTTTTCTAGCTTTGATCTTCCAAGATTTGGGACAATTTTTAAAGGAATTCCCTATTTTGTAACAAGTGCTACATTGGAAAGAAATACTTTCGTAATCCACCTATAGTATAAGAGTTCAAGTTTTTGGTTGCCATGGAAGCCAAAAAATCTGTGTAGACCAGCCTCTTCGATGGATAAAGAGGAATGAGACGATACAATAACAAAAGAGGTTTCAACCATCGACAAATTTGTAAGAGCAAAGGATGAGAAGTGGCCGACAAGGGTGATCCTTATATTCTGCAATAGAGAAGCCCCACTCCGCCATTAACACACTATTTTTTTCACTCCTCATAAAAGTTATGTCATTTGATGTAAAGTGTGTGAAATTTCTTTTTGTTTGTTTTGGGATTCATGTGCATCTACCTCGAGCACCCTCATAATTTTTCCCAATTGAATTTACTTCTTCCAATGTTTGAGATTCTCATGACCCTCCATTACAAAGGTCATGTATCACTAAATAATGTTCAAACAATGTGGCTAGCATGCCCATTTGCCATATCATTATTTTATTATTTTGTCAATATGACACATGTTCCATTACCAATGCCAATTCAACACCAATTATTTAAGAAAATGTTGACTAATTAGGGTGACCTATGTGCACCACTATGATTACATTTTTTTCTTGAGATTGTCACTATATTTCTTTCCCATGCCACTTGACCCTGGGATCCTATATTCTTAAACTGACCGCTTTTCTTCAAAATAGCCCACAATGCCTTTAATGTAAAACAATGATTGAACTTGAGTGCCACTATGTATTTATTTGTATTTTTCAACAAATTCAAAGTCTATCATTTGGGTTAAGAGAGAATTTTTTACATTGGATATCTCTATTGCGTAGACTTCATTTGAGCCACGAAAATTCCATATAGTAGACGTGGTAGAAAAATATAGAAACATCCTTTGTCGCAAGTGACTATCCAAATTACTTCTAGTGATGAAGGATTGCACTGTACTTTCCATCATGTTGTTTCTGCAATGCACATGCATCCATAATGTGCCACAACAAAGAATCAATTGTCTCTAAAGAGATCCACTACAGGAAAATATAATAGGAGAATATGTTTTTTTATCCAATATAAGAAACACCCACTTAGATATGTATAATGAATCCTACTTCTCTGCTTATTTTTAAAAACTCTCAGCATTAAGCATTGTGAAGAGACTTATGATTTTGTGCTTTTAACTCTACATGCAACGTGGATTGCTGTGTTTCTAGCAATATAATGGTAGTTAGTGTTCCCTTGCATATTTTTCGAGTGAAGATGAACTTGGTTGATTGGAAATAAAGTGTTTGCTTTAAGCAAGCTAGTTTCATGGCAACATTTATAAGTATTAATAGCTACAAAACAATCCTAAGCTAACGCATGCACCAAGATGTCAACTAATAAAAATTGATCGGTAGTTGTAAACCATCACAAACTAATGCATGAAGCAATTTTATAGCTACCAAGAATGGATGGATGACCAAGTACAAAGCGGAAGTCATCCAATACAAATTAGTTATCTTGCTTATGACCACTCACATCAAGACATACACTTTGCATAGGGAAGATGGTTTACAATGTAAAGCAAAGTAGCAAGATACACATGGAAAGGTGGGTTCAAACATGGACAAATGTGAGATGAAGGAGAACTACATGCATATTATAAGAGTATAACATTGTTATTGCTAAAATTTACATACAATCACTTTGGTTTTAGAAATTGACTAGTTTGGAATGAATTTTTTTCTAATACCTCCTATTCTAATCCATCCCAACCCCATATGTGTTTTATATCTCCATAAAGAACAAGATCACTACTATTGTCTTGTAAGGCATTCAACATTATAAGCATACCCACTCTTTTAAATCCATTGGAAAAATTATAATTATGTGGAAGTTTTTACATTATTATTATAGTTGTATAATATTAAGTAGTTTTTCTATGTAAACTACAATTATCATTATTTTTATTAATTTATTATTATATTCTAAATCAATATAACAATAATACAAAATTAGAAATAATTAACTATTTTATTATCCACTATTATATTCTTATTTTTTAAAATTATTTATGTAGTTAATATCATAATGATAATTATTAGTAGATTCTTTAGTATCATATTACAAATTCATTATTTATAGTTATGTAAGGCTACATTCACATCATTTTATTATTTATTATTAATTTATCATTATACTTTAGTTTTATAATTTCTATTTTAAAATGAAAAAATTTAGATATTTGATATATTTATCTTATATCTACAAATTTGAAAGAATGCTTTTTATTAAAAAAAATTAAATACACATTGAAGCTCAATTAGCTTCAATTTCTAATATCATTGGCTCATGTTAAATGGTAATTAAAATATTAGTTTAAAGAATGGAAATTAAAGATTGGTTTAAGATTGTAAAAGCATTGTGAGTAAAAAGTTATCAGAAATATGTGTATGTGGTTTTCATTAAAAAAAGTTAAAATATATTTTACTAGAATTATAATCAATAACCTTATTTTTTTTAAATTTTATTTAATGATTATAATAAGATATTATTATTATTATTATTTTCCACATTTAACATAAAATAACAATAAATAATTAAAATGAAATACTTACCTAACATTTAGCTTTTTCACAAAAAGACCAAATAAAAAGAAAAACAGAGATACAGAAACATTAGTTAATTAAAAATTACATAGCTGTCCGATAAAACATTAAATTAAATTATTTTTAGTAATAAAAAAATAAAAAAAATAAATAAAAGAGACTTAGAGTCTCTGCCCTAAAGGCATACATTAATTTGTAATAAAAAGGGTCAATGAGATATATTTGAAAAAGCAATGATTTAATTAAACTTCAAAAGCATTCATAAAAGCGTGAAAAACCAATGATTTACTTAAATTTCAAAAGCATTCATAAAAGCATGAGTAATGCGTTGAGGGAAGGATGAATATAGAGGACTCCAAAAATTATGGATCCGTTGGAGGTCGGTGAAAGAAGTGGTATATATCTCTCTATATATATAATCTAAAGAAGTATATATATCTATATATATATATAATCTAACCCTGTTGCAACATTTATCTTCCTCTTCCTTTCATCATCTGCACTAATATGTCAGTGTGATATCTGGTTTGTGTCTCTGCACTGACATGTCTGTGTGATTGCTGGTTTGGGTCTGTTTGCATGGTCTGGGTGAGTCTGAGTCGGTGTAGTGATTGCAGGTTTGTGTCTGTTTGGATGGTCTGGGTGAGTCTGAGTCAGTGTAGGGACGACTCTGAGTCTGAGTTAGTGCTGTCAATGCGTGACGGAGTGGGTGCTGTCAATGCGTGACGGAGTAGGAGGTTGCAGGATTAGATGACAGTCACCTTCATCATATTTTTGCAAGGAGGGCGCTCAATCATTCCTGGAGGATGCAAACATTTTTCAGAAAGAAAGGTTGTTCAACGGTTGTTGGGTGAGTGAGCTCTCTCAGTGTTTTTGCCACTGAGATGAACCACAACTCAATATTTGATATAAATGAATGATCTCTAGGTATTAGTGTACTTTCTTTTCATTCTAGCATTTCCTCTGATCTCTACTCTGCGCTGGCTTTACTCATTATTTTGTTTTCTTTCAGCGCTTCAGCCATAAAATCCTAATTCATGGAAGAACAGAAGGAGAAGGGCGTTGTTGTTGCTATTCTTCAAACCGTCAAGGGACTGAAAGAGGGATAAAAAGATGGAATACAGGTATGTATTAATGGATTTGTCTCTCGCGGATGCATTACGTAGATGAACCCGCGTTTCTTTCACTCACTGCTTCGTGTACTGGTTCAACACACATCTATTATCTCTGTTTTTGCCGTTTAGTTCATTAGGATTAAAAAACCATTTAAGTGACATTTCCAACATTGCTAGAATATAGGGTAAAACCATGGATGGTCGTGGCTAGATTCTCATTAATTGGTTTAAGAGGGCTATGTATGGATGGGGCTCTGCCTCTGGCTTAACCAGCTTGACCCTAGTGTATGTATCTGCCCTGTTTATTACATTTTTGTCATTAATCGTTGTAACCCACATATTTATGGGTTTAAGTTGCCTTGTATCGCTGCCTCTTGCTCTCCCACATTAGTTCAATTTATCCCGCGTCGGAGACGGTTACCCTGTCGCTGCCTTTAGCTAGCTCGGTGGATTCAATAAGGAGATTACCCTGCTTATTTTTTTTCACTACATTGCTTGTTGACTCAACCCACATTTAGAGGATGGTTAAAACCATCCAGTAAAATTAAATCTATAGATCTCTCACGCTCATGGTAAGAGCAGGTTTCTTCAGAGTTACATCAAGGTTCTCCATGGCTTTTGGATAAAGCGCTATAAAATCTGCAGATGTGATGAGATGAATTTACAAACCTTTATCGTAGATTATTAATTTCTCCGTAATTTCCTTACCATAGCGTTTAGTGTGCCCAAACAGAGGTGGGTAACTGCATTTCTTCGCAATTTCGTTAGCATAGAGTGTAGTGTGCGCAACCGGAGGTAGATAACTGTGTTTTTTTGTTAATTTCCTTACGGGCCTGAGGTGGGTAACTGTGTTTCTTGTTAATTTCCTTAGTGACGTTGAGAAGCCGCCAATGTATGCCTCATTGCCCTGCTGGTGCATGAATTTCTTGCTAATTTCGTTAGCAGCATAGAGTGTAGTGTGGGCAACCTGAGGTGGGTAACTGTGTTTCTTGGTAATTTCCTTAAGCTGTGTTGAGAAGCCGCCAATGGATGCCTCAATACCCCAGCCCGTGTGAACCAAGCAGCGGGGAAATACTTATCCTCCAGAATAAGCCTAGGGAAGAGAATTAAGATCCAGAATTAAAATATGCAACTCATAGTTTTTATGAAATATGCAACTCTAATTGGATTTAGTGGTATTCATGTACCGAAATAACGTGGCAGAGTACCTGTGTATATTTAGTGGGATTGGTAGAAATGAGCTGATATATTTAGTGGGATTGGTAGAAATGAGCTGATAGAGTGAGATCTGTTGATTTTAGGAGGGATAGAGGTCGATTTACCAGCAAGCAAGATATAAGTAAAAAAAACACGTAGAGTCAAGATCTATGTTTAGTTTATAAGATTCTAATCTGGTTTAATTCTCTTCCTTTCCAAACTTGTGCCAACTTCAATTCCCAAAGCAGCGATTTGAGAGCACAGAAATCTGTTCACAATTTGTGCATATCTGAAGTACAAGCCCTCTTTCTTGGTTATGGAGTTGGGATGTTGTGTGGGTGCGCCCTGAATGACGGATTATCTTAGGCACATCCAATGATTGATTCTTGAGAGGACCTTATATGCGTCAATTTAGTCTTTAATTCAGAGAGTTCCTTATATGCACCAATTTAGTCTTTAATTCCATGAGTTTTTCTTGGTTTTTGTTGAGCCTTTGGAGCCCATGCGTCTAATTTTCAATGTTAAAGATCCCATATACAAATCTCCACATCTGAATGGCTAATTCTGGCCTTTCAATAGTTCTCTGGAAACAAATCTGCTTTTAAAAAAGGAATCCAATACAAAAACTCAAAGTTCAAAAATCAAATCTCATCACTAAATGAAACTTTTCATGTTCCTTAACAAAAATTGCACAAACAAATTAGGCTAGAAAATTAAAATAACAACACAAATTACTAGATAAATGGATTTGAAAGCACAAAATATTCTATGAACAACAAGTACTCCAAGAAATCCTTAGATTTAACCTAGATAGACTGAAGAATTCAAACTTTTGCCAGCTTGCCACCACTCAACTGAACTTATTTGCCAGCATGGCACCAAACTACTGAACTTATGGCAACATGCAACTGAACTTATTTTCTATTCTCACACCACACAATTGAAAACCATTACATGACATGTGGCAGATTAAATTAGTCCCTTTTGCATCAGCCAGCCAAAACTCTAGATGCTCTATGTAAACTTGGTTGTGCAAACATAGCCATGTAGCAGACCAAACTAGTCCCTACTGCACTCACTACACAATAATTTAATAAAAATCAAAGCCATTCCATTCTCATCCAATCCATCATTCATCTGGTAATCACCATCTTAGTTTGGGAGGGAAGTACTGCACAAAACAACAACAAGAGACCCAATTCAGAGTTAGTCCAGTCAAATCATAATTTGTCAGGTTTCCGAAACAAATGCAAATTTGTTTTGCTTACCGGAGAAAGAATGAAATCTTATGAAGTTTTCTTTACCGTAGAAAGAATGAAATCTTATGATGAAGAAAGCAACCGGAGGCAATGTTGTGTTATTCATTTTAACCACCTGTTCCATCCATCCATGAATAAAACAATCAAATATTCCATGTAAGTCACATGAAATGAAATGGTCTCTTAGCTTATTTTTTGAAAGTATGTTACCAGATAAACGTTATGCAGTCCACATTTTTCAGAGTACACCCTGTATTTTGTGTTGTGAAAATATGGATTTTCAACAATATCATATACTCTGCGATGGACCCAGAACAATGTTTCAGAAAAATACCATGTTGCAAAATGAAGAGAGAAGCTAAATATAGATTACCTAGTCGTGAACAATGGTTTCACTGAAAGCTCATCCTAAAATATAAGTGTCATCTGTATAAATTCAGATGACATAAGTTTTTTTATTAGACATTATTAACAACGACTCCAGTTCATTCACAGAGGAATCCAGCAAATGCCAATTATAACTAGAAATATCATGTAGGACTCCTTAGTTAAGCTAAATGCATTCCATTTAACTTTGTAGTGGGTAAGGTTAAATAAGCTCTCACCTACAACTTCCCATTGAGGCTCCCCTCCAATCCTCCAATCCCAGGGTATATCGCATCTAAGCGGTTCGATCATCTCCACTGTGCATCCAACAGTCAAACCTCACGCTCAACACCTGGATTTTAGGCCTCGAATCCTTACCTATATATA
>APFE031293696.1:46823-62626 GCA_000404065.3 Pinus taeda
CATGTTTTGGCATCGTAACTTCAAATAGTTTTGCTTCTTAGGAGGAATCGGAAGGAGTTCTCCTTTCTCTCTGCAGGATTCGAAACCGGGTGGATCTCAGCTATAGGTAGAAATAGCTTTAGTCATCTGAGAAGAATTCGATCGAATACTAGGGCGGTGAAATTAACCGAAGAGCAGATTTCTGAGTTCAAGGAGGCCTTCAGACTCTTTGACAAGGACGGCGATGGTAAGTGATTTAATTTATTCGAGCGTTTAGGGTTTGATGTGTTCCTTTATACGCAAGTAACTACATAATGATCTATGGAGTCGGAATGTTGCTGAGACTTACACATTTTTCACTAAATAAGTACCGCAATTCTTCTCTCTTCCTCTTCGATTATTCTTTAAAACTCTAGTATTCGACTTAGTCCTGTCAATTTGACAAGATAAAGAGATATTTAAAGTATAAAATAAAAGGATTTCATGTAGAGAGAATAAGCCTACTAGGGAAGAGAATTAACATCCAAAATTGAAATTATGTAACTCATAGTTTCCCAGGGTGTTCAACAATTATATTAAGGCACCCAACTCCTCTCCCAGCGCGATCTGAAGTAACTATTTCAATTCAATTCACTGAATTCGAATTTTGCACCCCTCTGTACATCAGTTGATTTGGAATATTCAAAATAATATTGATCTCAGATATCCTCGCATGAATTGACTATTTCAGTTCAGCAAATTCAAACTCTGTACGCTCTGTACAACAGTCTATTTGAAATATTGAAAATAATATTGATCTCAGATATCCCCCACCGCATGTGATGTGATTTGATTGATAGTTTATCCCTAAACTGATATAAGCTATAAAGTGCTAACTTCTTCCCTATGAAATGCACATGCAGACCATGTCACTATCTCCCCTGTAATTTGTAGGGATTTAGGATTGAAGTTGACGTGTCAATCAAAATTAAAAAAATATCAGAGCAAGCTGGGATCATGGGAGTGACATTTTTAATGAACAAATCCAACTTTTCATTTTCTATTTTTAGTTTATTGTATGCAGCGTGATAGACTATTATATCACACTCAGAACTTTCCCAGTCGTCTGGCAAACGGTGCATTATGACATGTTAGTTTAGTCAACCAATTGTTGGGTTTTGTGCTTCTGCACAGTTTCCGTCGCTTCACTTGTACTGCATACTGCATGTGTCATGTCTGCTCAGTTAAAATCTGGAGCTCCCAAACATACACCTAATGCCCATATAGCTATCAAACAGAATACATGGCTTTGTTGCTTTTATTAATTATTATTATTATGGAAAAGAATATATTTTAGTTTGCTGATTGTATGTGTCAGGTCTCCTCAGTTAAAATCCAGAGCTCCCAAACATACAAAACGTGATGCACCTAATGCTCATATAGCTATCAAACAGAATACATGGCTTTGTTGCTTTTAATTATTATTATTATTATTGAAAATAATATATTTTAATTTGCTAATTATATTGTGAATTGTGATTCTAATAAATAAGAAAAAAAATTCCTAATTCAATTATTTAATTTTTACAATTGCACACCATCATATGCATTAATTATATATTTATATATATTTTCAATGATACATTATCTCTATATTAACTCTACTCTCCCTACCTTTAAGAACAGGTAATGGGGGCTACCCAAATATAACAAACAATAACAAAGAATAAGTAAACTAAAGGTTCGATTGATATAACATTTTAATAAAGTATAATCCATAACTGAATTACGATCTATATGGAATGATACTAATTTTATAAAAATTGTAATAGAATATGACACTTATCATAAAGGATATATTAGGGCTGTAACGAAAAAGAAAGAGGTTCACGAGTCTTGTTATACGGGATTTACTAAAAAAAATGGGATTCAACAATTGAAGCATAAGACCATCCATAAATAGACTTAAAGCTTTTGGATTGTTGATCGAATTTCATGAGGTGCAGAGATTCAAAACTTGAAGATTTGTCCATAATTTTGTAAAAACGAAAGAACATATATAGTATTGTTCAACTATTTATTTTTTTACCACTGCACACCATCATATGCATTAATTATGTATTTATATATATTTTCAATGATACATTATCTCTATATTAACTCTACTCTCCCATCTTTATGGAATTTTGTTTTTGTTTTTAACTCATTAATCCCGGACCACTGTAGAAACCCTGCAGGCTATATCTAGGAAGATTCCAAAGGATAAGTAACTGTCGTGAAGCCATAAAACAACTTTTTAATTTTATCGGAGCTTTATTTGTTATAATTTTTTTATTTTTTTTTACCTTAACTAAAAAATTCACTTCATTATCTAGTTCAGACTATAGTGGAATAGTAGAATTAAGGAAGTACAACCCTGTTTTGTTTGGTTTTGATGCCATGATGCTGTAATTTCTTATTATTATTTTACTTGAGAATGATTGTTCCCCAAACCATCATACCTCACTGATTATTGTGACTAAATAAAAATGAAACTGTAAATAAAAATGAACATCATAGTTTGACAGACAACACAGTTTCTTTCCCTCTGGTTTCCATGTGTCCTTTCTAGGATTATCTTTTGAAAATTTGATTCATGTGTCTTATCATTTCAAAACCTGCTCCAAATTTAATCTATGCTCAACATAAGTCTATGGCTAAATGTGTTTAACTTTGAACAAATTTTCTTGTAATGGTCAAAAGTGTTTGACTTTGAAGTACTTTTCTTCTTCTCCCTTTGACAAGAAGTCAATGATGAAGTGGAATTAAGGAAAAACGACCATGTTTTGTTTGGTTTTAACGCCATATCTTTCTTTTCAAAACTGTAATTTCTTATTATTTTCTAGTTTCTACTTCAGAATGATTGCTCCCCATTTTTATTTTCTTGTTTCTACTTCAAAATGATTGCTCCCCATTTGACAGACAACACAGTTTCTTGTCCTCTGGTTTCCAGGTGTCCTTTCTAGGCTTATCTTTTGAAAATTTGATTCATGTGTCTTATCATTTCAAAACCTGCCCCAAATTTAATCTATGCTCAACCTAAGTCAATGGCTAAATGTGTTTAACTTCGAACAAATTTTCTTGTAATGGTCAGAAGTGTTTGACTTTGAAGTACTTTTCTTCTTCTCCCTTTTACAAGAAGTCAATGACTAAGTGGAATTAAGGAAGCACTACCATGTTTTGTTTGGTTTTGACGCCATATCTTTCTTTTTGAAAATGTAATTTCTTATTAATTTCTAGTTTCTACTTCAGAATGATTGCTTCCCATTTTTATGTTTTTGTTTTCTACTTCAAAATGATTGCTCCCCATTTTTATTTTCTAGTTTCTATTTCAGAACGATTGCTACCCATTTTTCAGAAGATTTTATGTATGATTTTTTTCCTATATAATATTGCTCCTATTTCTGAAAAGTTTAAACTTTACTTATGTCTATCAAATTCCAAAGTCTATACTAAAAATAAAAATAAAACCCCCAACAACTCTACTAACTCTACTAGTATCAACTATAAACGTATTGCTTATAAGACGTGTCATGCACGGCATCATGAAGAAAAATGTATTATAATGCATGAGAAATATGTAGTATCAACTATAAACGTGTTGCTTCTAACAAGATGCATGGCATCCTGAAGAAAGATGTATTATGATGCATGAGGAATATGTACACGAGAATAGTAGTTGGTTATTGAATTGAAAATGCAATAAAATAATCATCATCGGCAGATGTCCCGTTGGTCTTCTCAAAGTTTAATCATCATGGGAATAAAGAAAGCCTCGGACATCTTTAATGAGCAAAGCCAACTTTTCGTTTTTTGTGTTCAATTTAGTGTATGCAGTATGTAGTCTATTATATACACTTAGAACTTTATAATGACGGTTTATAGAAATATATTGTGTCTATATACACTCAGAACTTTCCCAATCGTAGTATGACATTTTACTTTAGTCACTCAATTGTTGGGTTTTGTGCTTCTGTAAAATTTCCGTCCCTCCATGCCCACATTCACTTGTACTGCATGTCTACTCAAGTTAAAATCCAGAGCTCCCAAACATACAAAACGTGATGCACCTCATGCCCATGTAGCTTAGCTATCACACAGAATACTTGGGAAAATGGATCTACGCATGCCTTTCACCGTATTAATGGTTTTGGGCTTTGTTGCTTTCAACTTTTTGATTCTGGATCTACCCATGTTATGGGTAACTTGTTCAGGGCAGGGCCTTGTTGCTTTTAACTATTTGATTATGGGTTTAATTATTATTATTATTATGGAAAATAATATATTTGATTTTAGATTTAATTGTTATTATTATTATTATTATTTCAAATATTGAAAAAATATATTTTATTTAGTTAATTCTTGTAACTGCACACCATCACATATATATATATATTATAATTTATATTAAATATCATATATATATATATATATATATATATATATATATATATATATATAGATATAGATTATATATATATATTTTCAGGTATATATTATCTCTATAATAAATCTCCTCTCCCATTTCTATTGAATTTTGTTTTTGTTTTTCACTCCCATCTTTATTGAATTTTGTTTTAATCCCAAATCACTATAGGACGCTGCAGGCTATATCCATATCCAATAAGATTCCTGAAGCCTAACATAAATAGGAGCTTTATTTGTTATAAGTTTTTTTTTTCACCTTAATTATAAATTCACTATCCAATTAAATTCACTATCCAATTTAGTGCATAGTGGAATTAAATAAGCACAACCATGTTTTGTTTGGTTTTGACACTGTATCTTCCTTTTTGACACTATAATTTCTTATTATTTCCTTGTTTCTACTTCAGAATGATTGCTCTCAATTTTTCAAAAGCTTTTTATGTATAGACTTTTTCTTCATTGATATTGCTCCCATTTGCTGCCATTTCTTAGAAGCTTTTAAGTTTGCAATTTTTCCTATATAATACTTATAATATTAATAATCCTTATGATTAAAACTATACTTATAATGTTAATAATACTTAAAGTTAAAATTACAAAAATTTATTCGGTAAGATATTAATTTTAAGTGCAGCACTGTGTACCAAAAAAGGTAATGCCTATAAGCAGGTAGAGTAGAGTATTTCATGCTTTTGAATTAATGCCGAGTCAACATGTGCCAATGCCTATAAGTGGGCAGAGTAGAGTATTTAATGCTTTTGAATTAATGCCGAGT
The DNA here is from genome assembly GCA_000404065.3 of Pinus taeda. Taxonomy (NCBI): domain Eukaryota; kingdom Viridiplantae; phylum Streptophyta; class Pinopsida; order Pinales; family Pinaceae; genus Pinus; species Pinus taeda. The sequence goes on from APFE031293696.1 coordinate 52,024, forward strand.
CAACATGTAAAAGCCTCTCTTAAATATAAGTTGGGAGTCAGTATAGTGTTTAGTTACATAGGACTCCATGTTCTCATGATAATTGGAATTATCCTTAGTGAGAGGTCAATAGCTTTATCAAAAATATCACATAAACCTAAATCTAATATGTCTTTATTTTTTCCCTTTTCATAGTATTGAAAATTTTATCATATTTAAAATTATAATTTTAGTGAAAATTTTATAGATTAATTTTAGTAGAAAAATTATAATATTTAAAATTATGAATTTAGTTATTGTTTAAAATTATCACATTGTTGCTCTAATGAAACTATTTAATTATTATTTCAAACACCCTTTTAATCAAACAACTTTCAAATGGTTGCTAATGCTAGTTTCATTATTATTTCAAACCTCCCTTTAGTCGAACAACTTTCAAATCAAATAGTTGCATAACACTAATTTCATTACTATTTCAAACCCGCCTTTAGTAAAACAACTTTCAAATGGTTGAACAAGTGTTATCCAAGTGATCTTCCATTTTCTTTAAATTTCATTGTTATTATATTGAATTGGTAAATTATATCATATTTGTATGGCTTTACATAATAATATTTTTTAATGTTTTTCATATATATATATATTATATGGATTTTCTTTTATGAATTTGTATTTAATTAACATGACAAGTTGTGATTTGAAAGGTTTGTATACTAACAATATTATTTCAATGTTGTATGTTGCAGAAAATTTATTTATCAATACTTGTTGGGGAGTGGAAGACATTATCTATTTTATGTTTTGTAATATTGTAATTAGGACAATTTATATACATTTTTGTTTAGATAGGCTCATCAAAGAATGTAAATCAACATAAAATTATTAATAAAAGGAGTAGGCTTTAATTTTTGTGGAGGGGAAGTCAACCTTTTCAAAAGGCTTTTAGGAAGGTTAAATTGTAACCCTCCTTTGAGTTGCGTTCCTCGTGCTCATGGTTTTCATGATCATTGGTTTAGAGTAACTCCAATATGCACAAACACAAATATATTCTTTTATTATAATAAATTATTTAACATTTTTTCAATGTTTTAAACATCTTCTCCACATACACATAAATGGCAAAATCACTCTTATTCACATAAATTATTTAACATTTTTCAATGTTTTAAACGTTTGTCTCACATACACACAAATGGGAAAATCACTCTTATTCACATAAATTATATAACAATTGTAACTATAGTAATATACCACTTTTTTTATTTTTGGAATTAGATTTTTGTTTTAATTTATTTTTTATTTTTTTTTCATTTAATTATAGGAGTTTTATTATATATTATTATATATATATATATTATATATATATATATTTATATATATATTATATAGTATATATATATATAATTATATAAATTTAAATTTATAAAATTAAAATTAATCATTGGTAAATATTTAAAGTATCTTTTCATATTTTTTATCTACATTTTGTGTATTGGTTTTATTATTTATTATCATATATTTCTTGAATTGCTTATATATATATATATATATAAGGAATGTATTGGGTTATAGTGTATGTTTTGGATTTTATTATTTTTGTAGGTATAAGAATGTATTATTTTGATAAATGAAATAGTGTTTTTTATTAGTTGTATTTAGATAGATAGAATTTATTTCTCGAGGTTTTTATTTTGGTGTATTAATGAGTAAGATAATTATTTCTAGATGATGTGTGTGAATGAATTGATGAAAGTGTTACATGATGTGTGAATGTATTGAGAGCTATACCTTTTTGTAGTGTTTATTCTTTTATGTTAATGAATGTCTAATTTTGCATGCTTTTGGTGGTTTCGTTGTTTGTGTGTATACAAATGTATTTTTTTGAACAATTTGGTGGTTTCATTATTTGTGTGTATATAAATGTATTTTTTTGAATAATTGCTTATATTATTTAGAGTGTTTTTCAATAGTTCTTTATTCTTTGCTTTTGTGTGTATTTTTTCAGTATATTGTTTATTTATTTTTTCTAAGTAAAGACTAATTCTATTAAGAGAAAATGAAAATAAAGTTAGAAAGAGGCAGAGGCCTCAGATAAGAGCATATGAATGCTTTCAGTAGAACTGAGCCATCCCAAACTTGGGAAAAGACCATTACAGTGATGCATAAACCAACCATAGAAGCCTGACATAGACTGGTAAACCATGGAGCAGAATTAGGATAAACCCTTTGAAACATAAAAAAAGCCAAGCCTATAGATATCAAAGCTGTACATGTCAGCCAGGAGACCATAAACTATTGAGCCAAAAAGACATAAAACCATATTGCCGAACCACGTGAGCAGAACCAGAATCTTAAACTTCCGAGTCACAAAGATATGGAACTAGTTTGCCGGATCGCCGATACAGAGCATGAACATCAAAAAACAGAAGAGACCGAACCTGGCCCACGACCAAAAGGAAAATTCTGAGCAAACAGGAAGGAGACCAGGTGGCATCACATAGGGATGTCCTGGTCCAGTGGCTCCTCGATGATAGGGCATGCATTTTCATGCCAGAAAACACCATCATGTTCCATATCACCCACTCCGCTGACTCAGGACGGGTGCCACTAGAGCTGGCAGGGAAAGCCATCGAAACATTGACTACATGAGTCTTGCCACCTGGTGGCTACGAAGCGCTAGGATTAACCCCCTCACCATGCGAAACTCCATGCCCCTCCACCTTACCATCATCAGCAGAAGTCTATCTAGAACCAAGGCTATCCGCACCTCTGAGAGCGCCTTGAGGATGCTCTACTACATTACTTGCTGGAGGTCGAACCAGAGCTTCTTCCTCAGAGAAAATTATGGTAATATTAGCAGTAATGATGGGCTTATTTAAGCTACTCTGAAATTTGAAGTGGGTAGATTGAAATGCATTATGCGAGAATGGATTTCTAGCAGGGTTGGACAGGGGAGAAGGCGCTTGGGACAAAGGCGGAGAGACATGGGGCAAACGCTGATCCACAGAATGAGCTGTTCGAGGCCGTGCATGACCACCCCTATTTCCACCATGACGACTTCTCATTCTATGCCGGACCATGGTTAGGCGACAAGGGGAGAACACAGAAGCGCAGAAACCTCTAGGAGAATGCCGGGGTCTGAACTACACAATAGGAATTTGAGGAATGCTTAGAGAGCAAGACAGAGAGTGGGAGCTAGATGTCCCAAAACCATAATGAAGAATAGCAAGGAATCAGTATTGAACCTCTGAGAATGAATTCCTGCAGGGGAATCTAGTAGGCGGCAAGCAGCGAATATGAGACGAGGCACAGACAATGGAATTGAAAGCTGAAAACTCCATTATAAAACCATCTCCTACGATGTCTCGGCGGATGTGAGCATTAATATCAACCTGCAAACGGATCTGCTCGCACCTGATGTGAACCATCATGAGCCAGGTAAGGTCTTGGAGATTAGTGCTGGCCAGTAGCTAGCATGGCCGAGCGTTGTCGCTCATTAAAATGTCCATTAATGCATTTTGAAATCACCCGCATCCGGGTTTTAGTATATTGTTTATTAGTATGTTTGTATGAATGTATTACTTGTTGTATTTGTATGTGTATTAACTTGTTTTCTGGATATGTGTAAATGTATTCTATTATTTACTTGTATTCTTTATGTGGATGGATGCATTCTTTGCTACATTTTTATGTGCTTTATTCAATTGTATTTTTTGTATTTGTAGGAATGTATTGATGTGTATATGGATCTATTTATTGCTACATTTGTATGTGTTTTGTTTACTTGTATTCTTTATATGTGTAGAAATATATTATTTATGTGTGAATTTATTCTTTTCTACATTTGTATGTGTCTTGTTTACTTGTATTCTTTGTATATGTGAATTTATTCTTTTCTATATTTGTATGTATCTTGTTTAAATCATATTTTTTTTGTAGATATATGAGTGTAATTTGCATGAATATATATATTTTAAATATTTATTTATATGATTATAAATATACTATCAAATATTTCTATATATAAATATATTATTTATAATGTGCACCTCACAAATAAATTAATTTAAATATATTAACTGTAAATAAAAATGACTATTTTATTATTATGCTTTTTACTTGTAATTTATTTTATTATGTTTTTTTCTTTAATTTTTTTTTTTGTTTATTTTTGTTTATTTTTTTAATCAAAATTTTAAATATTAATAGTATTATTTTTTATTATTTTAAATGAAAATAAATACATAATTACAATAACAAATAAAAGTACCCCACCTGTAATAAAGTACCCACCTATAATGATTCATATGTTATAAAGTATTCTACAAACCAACCATGAAATTCAAGATTCAAGTGCTTTAAAAAGAAAAAATAACATAATATTTATAATAACATCAATTTGTAATAACAAATTAATTGATTATTTAACACTAACATCGATACAATAAATAAATTTAATTAAGTTAAAAAAGTAATTAATTTTAATAATTTATAGTTTTCTTTTTCATAATAATATTATAAATTTAATAATTATAGTAACCCACACTGTAATAAAGTACCTCTTAAAAATGGATTCATATGTTATAAAGTAATTATGCAACCAACCATAAAACTCAAGAATCAAATCTTTAAAAAAGAAAAAATAACATAATATTTATAATAACATCAATTTGTAATAGCAAATAATTGATTATTTAAATACTAAATCAATAAAATAAAAAATTTAATAAGTTAAAAAAAATAATTTTTAATAATTTATAGTTTTTCTTTCATAATATATAAATTTAATAATATAGGGAAAAAATATTAATCAATATTTTGTTAATGAAATTAGTGGTTTAAATATAATAAAGAAAATAAATGCTTATTAATTTTAATATCATATCAATTAACTTACAAAATAAATGTAATTATTAGCATCATAATATTTATACTCAATCTTAATCACATGCAAAGAGTATGTTAATTTTAAAGTTCATAGTATTTGTCATGTGTGTGAACATATCACTTTGTGAGTCATATTGTAATGTTTGTGGATAAAAAATAATGTTAATTCTAAAGTTCATAGTATTTGTCATGTGTGTGAACATGTCACTTTGTGACTCATTGTGTAATGATTGTGGATACGTATGGTTGTCTACACTCTATGTTTGTTGTATGCATGTGAGTGATTGTGTCTCATTGGCAATGGATTGTGTGGGTGAGCCATAGTGGTTAGTCCCATGCCAATGATGAGGATCGTTTTCAGAGTTATATAAGCATAATATTTATACTCAATCTTAATCACATGCAAAAAGTAATGTTAATTTTAAAGTTCATAGTATTTGTCATGTGTGTGAACATATCATTTTGTGAGTCATATTGTAATGTTTGTAGATAAAAAATAATGTTAATTCTAAAGTTCATAGTGTTTGTCATGTGTGTGAACATATCGCTTTGTGACTCATTGTGTAATGATTGTGGATACGTATGGTTGTCTGCACTCTATGTTTGTTGTACGCATGTGAGTGATTGTGCGTGATTGGCAATGGATTGTCTGGGTGAGCGTTAGTGGTTAGTCCCATGCCAATGATGAGGATTGTTTTTAGGGTTATATAAGCTTTCACCTTCAAGTAGTTGACCCTATTAGTAGAGATTTTACATCTCCAAACCAAATAGCTTTCTATATAATACTTTTTAAATTTTTTTTTTTTTTCTACGCAAAGGCTAAGCTAAATTATATTAAAAAAGGAGAAAATATATACAAGAGGGCGAAACCTCTGAGAGCGCCATTGTAGCTTGCAGCTCTCTATCAATCTGTCAACAAAAATGTCAAGTCCACTAAGGCGAGTGCCTCTTACAATGAACAGAGTAGAGAGTTCATGCTCAAAATGTGTCATTACAAAACATAGAATTGCCTGAATGTTGAAGATAGGAGAGTTCATTTTTGAGGGGGGTTTCTGCAACCAGGATTCCGTTTCCAAAATCGAGTCTGCAGGCCCTGAGACCACGACCATTCAAACAAGCTTCATCAACCAAGCAGGAGCCATAAACTGCAACCGTGACTGCTGTACATCCACTACCAAAACCTCGACCAGACTAGACCAGACGGGCAGTAACCAAACAAACATAAAATGACGAACGTATTTCCGCACCCAACTGAACGCGTCCCAATGAACAAGACCACAACCATGACCAGACATTTCCAAAAAACTCGACCTCCAAAATTGTAGAGATTTTCCAGCAGGTTACAAGCATACCTTCAAAAAGAGCAGGTGAAGACCGCTTACTTGTCATTGTCCGGCTTATAAACTTTAAACTCGTCCAGAGGCTCCCAAGAGATCTCCATTCCCTCTGGAGCATCCTCCAACTTCATGCCGGGTGGTAATTTTGGGTACAGAGTGTTGGCATAATGGAAGTCCGGCAGCTTGGGCTCGCCTTGCTGCTAAGGTGCGGAGGTGGTGGCGTCTGCCTGTTCCTGAAGAATCTTTGTCTGATCTTGAGCTATTTCGGCCTCCTTCAAGTCTAGCATACTGCCAATTTCCTCCCTGGCTTCAACTTGTTCCTCTGTGGGTGCTGGCGAGCTCTCAGCAATCAATTTGCTTGGTGAGGAAGGGGAATATGAGCTATCCTCCCTCCGCCCACTTGGCGATGAAATGTTAGAGCTCCCAGGTGAGTGCTCCTCCAAAGTGCCCTCCACCCCATCTTCTTCCTCAAAGATGATCATTATCAGCGCCGAAATAACAGGCCTATTGGTTCTGCGGTGGTAATGAAACCTGGCCGATTGAACCGAGTTGCTAATTGACTGCCCAGAGTCTTCTGTTCTGTTAGAGGAAGGGGAAGCACGATTCAGGGGAGAAACTCTCCTTGGACTGCGATTTCCCTGCCTACCAGCCCCACTTCTTTGGCCCTGATGGCGCCCCCGACGTGGTGTGGCTCTGTATCTGGGAGCCATGCTGATAAACCAATGAACCGAGGGTGAGAACAACCCTGTAAATCTCTGAACCATGCACCAGGCAAGATGCTCAGTGTCGCCACCTCTAGGGTGCCCCCTCGAGCATTTCCCCTTGCCAACAATTACACTCAGATGCAGATAAACTGGGAGTAGGGACAATTGCCTGCAAATGGGCGTTAACTCAGACCCTTCCTTCTCACCAAGCGCCATAAATGGAACCCAGTTGAATGACTGCTCTCCCTCCTCCGCCATCCTGATATTCTTTGGGCTTTTGTCCTGAACTTGACGCAACAATGAAGAGCATTGAATGCTCTTCCCTTCCGGCGGCCAGCGTTTAATGGCATTCATTGTAATTGCCTCTTCCGAGATTGAGACAACTACCCATCGCTCTCCCGCGTGGCAGACTGTTGATCCGATTAATAGCAAGACAGACACCCGCATCCGGGTGATCTTCATCTCTGATTTGCATATCATTGGTGAGGATATTCTTAAAGGTGTTAAGTTCTGTATCAGAGGCTGATCCCTGCAGAGATCCTTCGAAGAATTCCTCTCCCCTGTCCACTCCTAAATTGGCTAGAAAGTCAGCTAATTTGTTCCCTTCTCTCCTGATATGTTTAAAGGCTAATGCATTGTGATTTCGGAGCCAAGTTTGGAGAGTCTCGAGTCTGGTGGCTAATCTCCAACTGTTACTCACCTTCTGGACTTCCTTGCCCTGTTGGATCTTTGAAATCATATTTATTATGATCTGAGAATCTCCTTCCACGATGAGAGGAGTTAGCCTTTGAGTGTATGCAATCTTGAGTCCTCTCCAGAGGCCTTCCAGTTCTGTTGCATTATTGGTGTTCCAACCTATTGAGCCATAATAAATTGTGAGTGGTTGGCCTTGAGAATTTCTTATAACACCTCCATAGCCTGTGTTGCCTGGATTTCCTTTTGATGCTCCGTCAAAGTTGAGCAGATAGGTGTTCAGAGGAGGAGGAGTCCACCTGGATGGCGAAACTTGATGAATAGTCGAGTTAACTTGAGTGACCTGGGGAGAGTGAATGTTGATTTTCCAGTTGCTCCAAATGTTTTGTTCCTGTTGGTTGGTAGGAAAATCCTCGGAAGCCCAGTGCTTAGTAGACAGAGTTTCTTGTATGTTGTTGTGAATGATTTTCCAGACTTCTTCCATCGGTAAAGTTTGATCCTTGAATATCCTCTGATTCCTCTCTTTCCAAATATTCCACATCACAATCCCTGGGGCAATTTGCTAGAGTGTGTTGAGAATTTTACTTTGGTAAGGCGTTTGGGGCCAGGTTCGAAGTGTGTTGAGGATGTCTCCCTGCACTCTGCCATCTTTGCGACTTCTGAAAGAGACTTTTTCCCAAATACGCCTACTCAAAGGACAAACTAACATCAGGTGAGCAGCGGATTCCTCATCCATTTTGCAATTGAAGCACAGTGAGGGACCTGCAAATTTCCTTTTTCTAAGATTGTCCCATGTAAGGATTCTGTTATGAGCCAGAAGCCAAAGGAAGGTCAATATTTTTGGCCAAATTGGCGGCTTCCATATTTTCTCCCACACTTTATCCTTGTTGAGTCTATCTTTTAAAATGATTCTATAAGCCTCCTTGGCAGTGAATATACCTTTCTCTTCGTATCCCCACCTTAATTTGTCCTCCCGTGCTTCCTTGAGAATCTTTCTTTTCTTTAGTTCCACTGAGAGCGAGAGTTGAATGGCCTCCGTGCTGTTTGGTATAATTTGGTTAATTGTTTTCCATTCCCTGTGGTCTGAATTCGTATTGAGATTCCAGAATTTGTTGACCTTGTCCATGTGATTCATGTCCTGATCTTGGAGTCCTTGGAGAAGAGTTTTTAAAGTGGGCAGTTGCTGCCAGGAATCTGTCCAAAATCTTGCTAGGCTGCCTTCCTTTACCTCCCAGAAGCTGTGGTTTTGTATTAGTTCTCTGTGCTTGATAGCAGAATTCCACATTGTTGAACCCTTGCTCATTTCCGTCATTCGTATTATTTCCTCCAGAGGCAAGTTGCTGGCGTATTTGGCGTTCCATAATCATGCCCATGGAGTGTCCGGGTAGGTTAACCATTTCCACTAGATTTTTGCTCCCATGACTGAGTTGCTATGTTCCGGATCCCTGAGTCACTTTTTAATTTACTTAAAACATAACATTAACTTCAATATATTAAAATAGTTTTTTAATAATATTTAAATAAGTATTTGATTATTTTAAACTATTATAAATAATACCAAACTAATAAACATAAACACCAAAAAATAAAAATTAAATCATTATTTTTTATATTTAAAAAAAAATTAAATTAATTATATAAATATTATTTAAAATTGAATTATATATTATATTATAAGGTAGATAACAATTCACAGTATTATATCGTGTAATTGGATATTTTATTATGTTTTTTAAATTGGATATTGAGAGATGTATTTAAATTAATTAATAAAAATATTAATATATAGGTAAAATAAAAAAATAAATAAAAATAAATTATTAAATATAAAAATAGCGTATGTTTTTAATTTATTTAAAACATAACATTAACTTCAATATATTCTTATGCTTTTCTTAATTCAACACTCTGCGATCTGCGGCCTTCGACACTCTTCCGATCTGCGAGATCTAAACTCTTCCGATCTGCGGCCTACATTCAGGGATGCGACGCCTCCGTTCTCACCGACTCCAACCCCAAACTCGGCATCGTTGCGGAGAAAGACGCGCCTGCTAACAACCCAAGTCTCGTAGCATTCGGTGTGATTGACATAGCGAAAACGAAGCTGGAGGCCATATGCCCGAAAACGGTTTCCTGTGCAGACATCCTGGCGTTTGCCGCTTGAGATAGCGTAAAGCTGGTATTCCTCTTTTACATCTTTTAATCCATCTTCTGCAGGATAGATCAGGAAGGAGCTTGTGACCTCTTCTAGTCTCACCAATCGACAAGGTCTCTTCTGGTCTCGCAGATCTCGCAGGGCTCTCTGGTTTTGCAGATCTCGCAGATCTCTTCTGGTTCAGATCTATAATCTCGTAGATCTCGCAGATCTGGCTTTCGATCTGGTGCAGATCTGCGTAAAATATGGCTCCGAGCTTCGCAAAAATAACTGGTGGCTCATCTGCCTCTGGAGGGAAATCTCCTGCCCATATCGTGAGTGAAGCCCCAGCTCCCACTATCCAAGTGGTCCAGGACTCACTCGATGAAGCTTTGAAGTTCTCTGAAAGTGCCCTAATCTGTCGGTTCAATGGTTTTTGGCCGCAACTGATAGCACTCCACAATTGGATCTCGGAGGTATGGAAGCCTATCATTTCTGATGAAATTAATATCTACCCCTGTGTTAGAGGTTTCTTTATAGTAGATTTTGAAAATCCTGAAAGCAGACAATGTATTCTAGATTCCGGCCCTTGGTTTTGGGAAAAATCAGGCCTATTCATGAAGCCATGGAACCCATCATTCGATCCCTCTACAGCAGTGATAACCTCAACACCAGTTTGGGTGAGATTGCCAAGCCTACCCCTGCACCTCTGGAACCTCTCCTCGCTAAAAGCCATCGGAAATGCAATTGGGAAATTTTACTGCAGGTGCCCAGAAACAGAGGAATATGCCAGAACCACCTATGCACGCATCTGTGTGGAAATGGATTTCAGCGCCAGATTCCCAGCTGAAATAAACCTAACAAGTAAA
>APFE031293703.1:0-10829 GCA_000404065.3 Pinus taeda
TAAAATTGCCTTCTTATTGCAACAACAAAATCATTCCAAGAGGATAAAAACTTACCATGTTTCTTCATGTCCTCTTGAGTTTTGGCTTCCCTTCAAATTAGTGTTGCACCTTTCAATCTAAGAGAAGCAAGTTGAATCTTAGTTTCATCATCTTTGATTCTTTGTATCATGCAATACACTTCAATTTGACGAATCCAATTATCTAATCTTCCTGCATTTACCTCTCCATTGTACATAGGCAATTCAAACTTTATGTCAAGCTTAAGCAAGGGAGTTTTACCATGATCCTTTGGGGAATTTGAATGTGTTTGTGAAAGGGTAGAAAAAGTTGAAGATGAGGATGAAGATGGAGGTGAAGGTGGTGGTTTGTCACGATTCCCTCCATTCCCTTTTAGAGTTTTGTCTACTTTTCATCCATGAGGTTTTGAGCTCTCTCCATATAGTTTGGAATTCCTCTCCTCATATAAAACCTTAACCATCTCTAACATCTCAAAGAAAGCTTTTATGAAAGTCTTCTCATCTTCAAACATCCCGTTAGGACCCTCTTTATGTGCCATGACTATTCAAGCTTGAGGAGTGTTTGTTCTCCTTGAAACAATTTGAGATCTTGGCTCCACAAATTCTCCTTCTCCTCTCTTGAGATTCAACCTTGTAAGCATAAGAAAAACACTTACAAATAAATCAAATCTTCACAAATACCTATTGCTTTGATACCAAAATGATCTAAATGTGTAAACTTGAAGATTGTTTTAGCAATTTGCAAGTGAAAATTATATGTGTTTTGGGTAGAGGATCAACTTATTAAACACATAACCAAGTAAATTTAAACTAAACTTTACAGCCAAACAACGACAATTAAGCATATCTAAAACACATAACATAAAGCATGATAAAGCAGTTCACCCTCTCTTGGGCTACATCTCCTGGTGCAGCTTCCAATGTAGGGCCTCTTTCATTAAAAATGCTCAAAAGTTTGTTTACATGCTTTACATTGCTCAAATATTGGAATTGATGTCTCCAATGGATCAAGCACTATCAAAAACCCCTATTTTGGTTCTTTCTTCACCTAATTTGGCCAAAAACTGAGAAAGTTATGCTTGTTTCTTCATTTTCCCAAATGTTACAACTAACTATCCTCTAATTCGGCCTCAACTTGGCTTGACCGCCCTAAACGCAGAACCGGCACACTAAACCTGGCACAATTCATGCTCAGCAGGCAAATTTGTAGGACCGTTAAGGGCACCATTAAACCCCCCTGTCCCGCAATTCTTGGTCACATGGCGCCATGCGACTGCATAGGGAACCGACATTCCAGGGTTGTTGTCTAGCACGCCATTGGTACTATGCAACACATATGACCATGGTTCGGCCCCCTTTGGGGTTGGCCTCTCCAAACTTTGTCATTGTTGGTCACATTAAGGGGTCATATGACTCGGGGTTGGTCCCCTCCATTTTTTCGCTCCCGACTCCTTTTGCGCTCAGTCTTCGACTATGGCATACGATTGAGAAACGGTTCGTGAGGGCTGGGCCAGGCCCTAACCCTTGGACCCCCACCTATGGTCATGTGGTGCAGGGTTGTCCAGGGCCTAGGGCTCATCCCGACCCTTCCCCCAAAGGCGCATTTAACCAAACTTCAAATATTATTTTTATTGCAATGTTTAACAAGCAAAAACTATGGCGCATTGGTGCGGGCCTTGGTTGATATGCATGAGGTGTCAGTTTCGAATCTTGGGGGTGTTGTTCAGCCTCCATACAAATTTTAATCGGCCATGAGGATGCCACGTGACATCCACTAGTTGGCCCACGTGGCACTCCATCATTGGGCCACTACACCAAATAAAAACCAATGAAAATTCACCATGCCACAACCAATCACCTAATGCCAAGAGTCGACCAACCCTTGCTGATAAAGGACTCAGTCGCCTTCCAAGTCATGGCCCAGTTAGCATATGGACTGCTGACTGGGTGTCCCTGCAACTCTTTTTCTAAAAATTTTAGTTGTTTCCCAAATCGACCAGAACGCGATTCTAGGAGAATCCAATGTCAGATTTAAGTGAAATGAGTTGCGTTAGATTCAAATCGCTGAGATGTATCCAATTGTATAAATTTCAAGCTCTGTCGCACACTTTCAATTTTGAGCATTATTTTGATCCACTGGATCATTCCTCCTCATTGGAAGATTTTGGACCTCCAAAAGCTCTTAATCAGTCAACAAATAAATGAAGGTATAGTCCCCTCACCCTTTCAGTCTCAGTCCACTGATATTTGCTTGAATTTGTCATTTTGAGCTTTTCATGAAAATACATCATTTTCCTTGATTTTGGAGTCCTTGTCTTGCTGTCATAGATGACATCTTTTTGCAATTTCCCATAATATGCAGAAAACAAACTGCCTTTGAAGGAATAAACACATTCCCTCCTCGGTTTCCAATCAAGGGAAACTTAAACAATCTTAAATTATTCTCACCTTGAACATTGTTATCATAACGATGCTTACCATGTCTAGCCTTGTACTTGGCTTGATTCTTGGCCAAATGTGATCGCCATTGCCATGCACCATCCCTTTTCAAAGCCAATACATTATGAAACCCACGAGAAGAAGTTTTGGAATTAATGTCCTCTTTGTCAATTTGATTTTTCATTTTCTCTTTGACCCCTGCACTCTCTGACAATGGCATCTTGTTCACATCAATGTTCAACAATGATGCATGCTGCTACAAATTTACTTCATTTTGTTAACCTCTTTTAGGAGGCAACATGTTAAACTTCTGAAACATCTTATCACATGAATTAGAAACATCAATGAAATCAGATTTCAAACTTGATTCATATCCTTGAAAGGCTTTAGATTCTTCAACACCTTCACGTTTGATCATTAACAATGCAAAGTTTTGACTAGCATTAACAATCCTCTTCATTTGTCCCGCATTTACAAGAGATTAATTCAACTTCTTTCTATGTGCTCTAAAGATGTACCCAGTCCCATTCTTGAACAAATGGTATTTATTCTCATGGCGATGAAAAATATATCTCCTATCATATAGATATGGGCTTGCCGAAACAATACCACACATATCAATTGGAATTACATCAAGCTCTACCTCATCTAGAAAGCGTGCAATGATTGCAAATTTCAATTTACATATTTTTTTCACATGCAATTTTGCATTGTCACATATCCAACCTAGAGGATAAGGTTTAGGATGAGGAATGGTTTCTAAATTCAACTTCTTGACAATGTCTTATGAGATAAGATTTTCTTGTGAACTGTTATCACTCAGGTTGTCCCTAAGCTCCTGAAGGGATACGACCGAGGTAACCACAAACCAATCTTTGGATTGCAGGTTCTAGCCCACCTGCAATCAGAGAGGGCTCTCTCTTAATGATTTAGCTTTGTTAAGGCTGATTTTAGGCTAGTTTTTGAGTTCAAGGGTTTTGATTTTTTGTTTGGATGGAAGATGATTGTGAGGCAGATAATTCCAAGCAGAGAGGCAAGGGAAATTGTGATAAGTTTCAAACCATTGGGCATGGAGTCATGGATTAAGGCTTGCTGCTGCGTTTTCTTGGTCACAAGAGGATTATGGAGCGGGATAGCTACACATGAGACAATTACCAGCTTGCTGAAGAGATGGAATGATAATCAGTGATGAAGGGCAATCAAGAATTTTTCACCAACTGACAGGGAGGAGAAGTGAATGAATGGTTTTCTAGGAGCAATTAAGAATTCCTAAACAAACATTCATATGTGAAAGAAATAGCGTAAACAAGATCATTTAAGTATACATGTTCATAACTATTCCTGATGAAAACATAGAGAAATTGCAGAAATTGAGCCTAGGGTGCAACCAAGCAAATCCTAAACTATTCTTCTTTTCTGCAACTTAGATGGTGGATTGATGATAACACAAACATAAAAACTAAACAGAGTTAAAGAAACACTTATTAAACCATGTCGAGGCACAGGAATTCCATAGTCACTCCTTGACCAATAGGGCACAGCAGACAGATTCAGAATCCATACTTTCAGCGGTCTTTGATTATAGAAAATATCACATTTACAGTGCGAGTCTTTGCTTGAAATATCGAGCTAACAAAGAACAAACAAGCAACCAAGCAACCAACCCCTACTCCATTCTTCAGGGTGGTATATATAAGCAAAATATCTGAAGTCATTTATTACAACCGACCTAAATAGGTCTGTAGGAAAAAGGCTTTCTAAACCTAACTTATGCTGGGATTAAATGTAATCAAGTCTTTTTGGGTTGCGCCAATGGCAGCTGGATCAAAATTAAGTTAATATGATGTCCTCTGTGGCTTGGTGCAGTGGTTCTGTCATAACTATGCATTGAGTTCTCGTCCACTGATCTCCTGTGAGTTTAATGTGCAGTCATTTGTGCTAATGAGCTTTCAATGCGTCCTCAACTGTTTATTGACTTTCAGGGCTTTCCTTTTAATGCTGGATTTGCCTCGAGCCCTGAGAAAACCTCCCCTGATACGCTTCGCCGCTACTCTGATACTCTTTGACATGCTTTCTAGCTGCATATTTGATCTGATACTCTTTAACTTTGATCCTGGTATCTCTCTGTCTTCAAATACGCTTAAATTGGCAAAATCGGGCTTTTTCGGTGCAAAAAGGGCCGAGGAATCAAAAGATTCTCCAACACGGCTCATTTCCCGTAGCGATGCGCAATTAGCGTAATCGCGCATCGAAAACAGCCTCTGTTTTTCATTCCGGAGCTCCGAAGCTTGACTTACGCGCTTACGCGTTTTTCCGTTTTTGGCTGCTAACGTCAGCATGACGTCAGCTGTATGACGGATGACGTCAGCAGTGGGGTCCTCTGGTACGGATGTCACGCTAACGTCAGCAGGGTGACGTGGCAGTACGGCGGGGTGATGACATGGCGGGACACGGTGGCAGGTGACGTGGGCCAGGCGCAAGCAGGAAGGGGTGAGGTGGAGCCGACGTGGCATGATGACGCAGCGCTCCTGTTACATGGGGGGAAGGCAGTTTTGGCAGCGCATCAAACCGCTTTTGATACGGAAGCGGCTTCTGTCAGGGGCGGCTGATGCAATGGGAACGCGCCAGCTGTCCCGGTGTACGACGGTAAAACCGTCGGACATCGGGCGCTAACGTGCCCACACAAAAGGGCGCCCGATATGGATATCAGCCGTCAGATCTGGGAGAGGCGATCGGACAGTGAACGGGCGGAGAAGGTGCGCGAGGTTTAGTGAAACAGCGCGCGCGTTAGTTTTTTAATTTTTCGCGGCGCGGGTGGGTTTAGACTTTAGGAAATGGGTTAATGGGTTTCGGCGCTTGGTTTATACATTAATCAAAACCTAATAATTTCCAAAGAAAATGCGCAGGGGGGGTTTTTCCTTTGGACAGGGTTTCTTTGTGTTTCGGAAGGAGTCCAAACACTAGGGAAGGGGAAATTTATGCAGAGATGGGGCTCTTACCAAGGTCCAGATGACCTAGTAATTCCCAAGGGATGTTTATGGTTATATTTCAACCAGGGGGAGGGGATATTTACATAGGGGAGCTATTAACATGATTTTTAAATAGGGGAAGGGAAATATATAGGGAGCTAAATAATAATGTCAGTAGTTAATATGAAAGTGACCAGAAAGCGCTAAGTTTCAGAGATCTTAGGCTATGAAGGGGAGATAGAACTTTGTAGAGAAAGTGTGGAGCCTCCTTGAGTAAAGCAGATCTTCACCAAGGCTAATGACATGGAAAATGATGAAACTAAGAGGTATCAAGCAGATCTTGACCTCTTTAAGGGAGGTTAGTAAGTAATTTTAGGGAAGAGGAAGAAGAGGGAGTTAGTCATGCCTCACTTGAAGTCCTTCAAATGGGAGCTGTTTGCTGACTGTGATGTGCATGAATGTAACACTTGAAAATGTGGAATTAATCACAAATCAACCTTCTGCAACCTCAAAATTACCTACCCAGCCTACTTACCTAACATTTTTTCTTCTTTTTGGTTTGAGTGCACTTGGACTTGCAGACCCAGCTTTTCAACTTTTTCTTTTGATGTCTTCCTATTCTACATCTACACTTATTTCTTCCAAGGGCCCAGATTAAGCAGTTGGGCTCCTTTGATTCTCTACCTATCTAAGAATCCGCCAAGATTAAGCTGTTTGGACAGATTTTTCATTCTCTATATTCTAAAACAGGAAATTAAAACCTAGGGAGACCAAGATTAGGCTGTTTGGACCTCCCTTTAGCTGAAAATTTGTACAAAAATGAAATGACCTTTCAAAATTGGAATGCAGTAAATGAATTTTGAGTAGCATTCTCTCATGGCCTCTTTTTGGTGACTGTTAGCAAATATGGAGCATTGCAGCATGCAAAGTATGACATATTTGGCCTGTAAAAATGTCAATCATGAAATATGAGTAACCTGCTGCAGCAGGAGGCTAACAGTGGCTCCATTTGGGGATGACTTTCTCCTTGTGAGAAGCCAAGAACAACAGGTCAAATTGCCTTGATCTTCTGTTGTTGCTGTGTATTGAAGATTTTTTAGTGCTGACTGTTGAATTGATTTGAACTTTTGGACCACACGCAGCACTTTCCCTCTACTGATTTGCCAGTGAATTATGTAGCATCGCCTGCTTTCTTCTGCGTGCTTATTCATCTGAACTGTTTACAAAATAAAATCAAAGTGCCGATATATACAAACATTTTATGTGCAGAAAATAACACCGCCTGTTCTTTCTTTCAAAAGGGATCATTGTAATGTTTTAGCATTCGACCATTAACAGGGCCTTCTTCAGCTGTGCTGCCATCCAAAGATTTGAGAAAATATGTGTTATTGCCTTGCACAACGCTGATAATGTATGGCCCTTTCCACAGAAAATCGAATTTTGAATGCTTGCCCTTGTCCTCTCTTCGTGAGTCCATCTAGAACTTTGCTGCCAACCCCAGAAATCCTCTGCTTTAGCTTTCTTATCAAACATCTTTTTGAGGCTTCTCTTGCAACATTTGAGCTCTGTCATACACTTGTTCTCTGGTTTGCTGAAGATGAATGGTTTGATTTACTCTTCTTTGCATGTCATTTGGTTCAGCCTGAATTTTCTGCAACAGCTTGATAGTAGGAATGCCCAAAGATGAAGGAAACTTGGCCTCCATGCCATATACTAGCTCATAAGGGCTCATCCCAATGGATTTCTTAGTGGAAAGTCTGTCTACCCACAGGGCATTTGTGAGCTTTCTATGCCAGTTCCTTTTGTTTTCCTCTAGCAGCTTCTTTATGATATTGATGAGGCTTTTGTTGGATGATTCTGTCAAGCCATTGCCTTGAGGGTAGTAGGCTGTGCAGTGGCCCAAGGTAATATGGAATTTGTGGCAGAAATTGATGATCTTTTTGGATTTGAAGGCAGCGACGTTGTCAGTGATAATCTTTTCAGGGCAAGCCAAATCTGGAAAGGATATTGCTCTCAACGAATTGGATAATGGTGGAGTCATTGGCTTGTCTGCATGGGATGGCTTCAATCCACTTAGTGAAATAATCAGTGGCTGTTAAAATTCACTTGTGCTGGCCTGAAGAGGAGGGATGAATTTCTCCAATGAAGTCGAGACCCCATTGTTGAAAAGGCTTTTCGGTTGAAATGGGCTTGAGGGGCAAAGGTAGTAATTTTCTTTTTCCTTCAAAGATTTGGCATTTGTGACATGAAATAGCATACTTCTTGACATCTGCAAAAAGAGAGGGCCAATAATAACCAGCCCTTAAAATCTTGTCAGCAGTGGACTTCCAATATAAGTGTCCTCCACAGTCCCCTGCATGGAATTCTTTCATGACGCTGTTAGTTTCATTCACAGTCAAACAATTAAGCAATATTCCTTCATGATTTTTCCAAAACAAAGCACCATCTATGACACAAAACTTTGATGATTTCATCCTTAAAAATCTTTTCTTGGTCCTGGACAATCCTGGGGGAGCACACAGGTTTAACAATAAAAAGCAAATATCAGTACCATGGGGATTGCAAAAAGGTTTCACTGATCTGTGGAGTCGCCAGCTCTGATTCATTGTCCAGTTAATTAATGTCTAAGGCTTGGAAGTTTGTTTCGGACATTATTTTGGCTAAACCTTGTCCTTTTATTAGCTTGGTGGGTTTTATTTCAATGTCGTATTCAAGGATGCTGGCAATCCACTTGCCTCTTTTGCCTTCTATTCCCTCTTGAGTTAATATATCCTTTACAACAGCGTTAGGGACATAGGAAATCACATGGGAGTATAGGATGTAAATTCTGAAATCTTTGATGGCTTTGACAAGGGCATAGGCCTGCTTTTCCATAATCTTATATTTCAAGGGTGCATCTCTCAAAGCTCGACTGAAGAAAGAAATTGGCTTTTTGTTGCCTTGATCATCTTTTTGCAGAAGGACAACAGCTATAGTGTGCTCAGATGCAAAGGAAAAAATGATAAAATCTTTGTCGAATTGAGGACTGGTGAGGACAGGCGTTTGAGTTTGGGCAGTTTTTATACCCTCAAAAGCTTGCTTGGTTTGAAGAGACCATTTTACCTTGGCATCCTTCTTCAACATGTTGCTCAATAGCCTTATTAGCTCGGCTAGGTTTGGGATAAATCTCCTTAGGAAATTGATCTTTCCAAGGAATGCTTGCAGTTCTTTTATGTTTCTTGGATAGGGGATTTGAAAGATAGCTTGAATTCTTTCCAGGTCAATTCTAATCCCATCTTTTGATATGATATGCCCTAGAAGCTTGCCTTCCTCAAGGGCAAATAGGGACTTTTTAGGATTCAAGGAAATGCCATATTTCCTCCATGTCATGAAAATTTGCCTTAAGTGCTTAAGGTGCTCTTGGTCAGATTTGGAGAATGGGGTCAGGTCATCAAGGTAAACTACGAGGAAATCATGTATCTCCTTGGCAAATGCAATATCCATTGCCCTTTGAAAGGTAGCACCAACGTTTTTCAACCCGAAAGGCATTTTAACGTACTTAAATGTTCCCCACACTGTGCTAAAGGCTGTCTTGTCCTGGTCATCCGGGTGAACAAGTATATGATTAAATCCTGAAAATCCATCTAGTAAAGAAATTCTAGAGGAACCCACTACTCTTTGTAAGATATGGTCCATTTTGGGCAAAGGGTAGTGGTCTTTTAGAGAGACCTGGTTTAAATTTCTCAAGTCTACACACATTCTTATCTCTCCTGATTTTTTTCTTGTGGGAACTAAGTTAGATACCCATTCAGAAAATCTGATGGGTGCAATGGTACCTGCTTCAAACATTCTCTTTATTTCTTTTTCAATGAGGGGAAGAAGCATGGGGTTGATTCTTCTAAGTTTCTGTTTGAACGGTTTTTGATTTGGTTTTAAGGGAATGGTATGTTGGATCACTGAGGTGTCATAGGACTTCAAGTCCTAATAACTCCAGGCAAATACATCTTGGAATTATTTGAACAAATCCACGTATTTCTGTTTTTGATCAGGGGGCAGATTTCTGGACAACTTAATCATTCTGGGATGCTCTGTTGTTCCTATGTTGTGTTATTCTATAACAGCATTCAAAGGTTCCATCTTTGGCTTTTTGGGCACGTCATTGTCATCAAACATGTCTTCCAATGGAGTAAGGCCGACAGGTAGAACACTACTCTTTAGATCAATAAACAAATCCTCTGCTTTGGTTGTTTCCTCTAAACATATTTGTTTCCGCTGTTCTATGTTTGTATTGTTAAAAACAATTGGGTTAAGGATTTGTTTAGCTGTTGCAACTGTTACGGATAGGTGATTTTCTTCTGCTAGCTGTTGTGAGTCGGTCATGGCATCCATGTCAATGTTTGTGTTGGAAAATTCGTCCTCCAGAGTTAAGAAACTGTTAATCTGGGCATCATTTTGAAATACCTGCCAATCCTTGACACTGTTAGGGACCGAAGGTCTGTGTTTTATTTCAGCGGTGAAATGGTGATTTGGTTCAAAGGGAAGCTTGCATGTGCTAGCAAAAGTTGCTAGACTGTGAGCATGAATATTGTGATCTCTTGAAATTTTGGCAAGCTTGGACTCATTAAAAGAATTGAGTATTTCGGTGGCAGCAGTCCTGTAAGCTCTCATTCTACTGTCATTCGTAACAAAGTTATCTTCCATTTGTTGTATAATTAAGTCGGAGTCACCTAGAATGGACACTTTTGTAGCTCCTAGAACTTTGAGCAGTTTTAGGCCTAAGAGGAGAGCTTCATACTCTGCCATGTTGTTTGTACATCTGAAATTTAATCTATAGGCATGGCTTTCTACATGATTGTCATGTGTATTGTAGATCCATACTCCTGCCCTTGCTCCTAATTTATTGACAGAACCATCAAACTCTAAATACCATGTGACTTCTTGCTTAAGGTTTGTATTAAGAGTTTCAGTTATTTGAGGATTGGGCAGACTTATCATTTCTTTTTCGGGAGGTTCTTCTTGTTTGATAGTTGCCTTGACTGTTGTGGCAATTTCATGGACATTGGCAACTGATTCCTCATTGATGCATGTTTCTTGCTCTAAGGCTGAAGGCTTATCATAAGTTGGAGGATTGGTGTCATCATTAAATAAAATAAAAGAATCCATATCAGAATGGATTGAGTAAATTGGAAAGTTTTGGGGCTTTTCCTCACTGCTTACCACATATTTCATCAGTGTTTCTCTATAAAGTCTCTTTGGCTGCCCAAAGACAGATATCGTGGCATAAGAGAGGTCAAGTTGAAGGGATCCTTGCAGTTTTTCTCCCCATGATCTTGATAGGAGCATGCCATACTTCATTGGAATGTCAGCAACTACTACGTCCATTAGGATTGTCTTGTTGGGAAATTGGACTAGAGACACACAAAG
>APFE031293715.1:1299-71718 GCA_000404065.3 Pinus taeda
TGTGCCAATTTGGAGAAATGCACTTTTGGCATGACCCAGGTTCAATATCTAGGATACATCGTTGATGAACAGGGGGTGCATGTCGATCCAGCCAAGGTCCAAGTCATTCGGGATTGGCCCTCTCGAACCACTCTAACAGAGCTCCGCAGCTTTCTAGGGCTTGCCAACTTCTACCGCAGGTTTGTGTTGGGGTTTTCTCATATTTCTTGGCCCTTGAGTCAAGTCACCAAGGGCGGGGCGAAAGCAAAATTATTTTGATCTGAATCTCAACAGAAGGCATTCAGGGATTTGAAGGATCACCTCTGCATGGCACCTGTGCTCGCGTTACCAGATTTACAACAACCATTTGAGGTCGAGACAAATGCCTCTGACTATGCTGTTGGGGCAGTCCTTACTCAACATGGACATCCAGTGGCATATCCCAGTGAAACACTTTCAGACACAGTCCGGAAGTACCCCACTTATGATAAAGAGATGTATTCCATTGTACAGGCCTGCCGACAATGGAAGCATTACATTTTGGGGAAGGAAACGGTCATCCACACAGACCACCGACCTCTACAGTTCATACAGACCCAAGGGAAATTGCAGAATGATCGCCATCATAAGTGGTCTATATACCTGCAATAGTTTCACTTGAATATCAAGTATAAAAAGGGTAGCACCAATAATGTTGCAGATTGCCTCAGTCGACCACCGATCATGGCGCTAACCACCGTGCTCAACTCTTGCGGGCACGAGATTTCTGATTGGCCACTTCTCTACAAAAGCGACCCAGAATTCGGCCACACATACCAGACACTCTTGGAGGGTCGGCAGGTTGCAGATTTTCACCTCCAGGATGCCCTATTATGCCACATCGGTCACCTCTGTGTTCCTTCAAGCGAGCGTGCCAAGATGATTTGGGAAGCACACTACAGTCGGGCTGCTGGGCATTTCGGGGTCGAGAAAACAGTGGCAGTACTGCAAAATTATTTCTATTGGCCGAATCTTCGACAGGATGTTGGGAAGTACATTCGATCAAGTACTGCCTGTGCCATTGCCAAACCGACCATTAAGAAGCAAGGCCTCTATACCCCGTTTCCTACCCCTAGTTGACCTTGGGAATCCATCTCCATGGATTACATGTCAGGCCTTCCTTCCACTAAGCATGGAAATGACTGTGTTTTTGTGGTCGTCGACAGGTTCTCGAAGATGGCCATTATGATGGCCTGCAAGAAGAATATCACAGCAGAAGCCACTGCTAAACTCTTCTTCGAACGAGTGTGGGTGCACTTTGGGATCCCACAGTCTATCATCTCAGATCGGGACAGTCGGTTTCTCAGCACATTTTGGTCCAGTCTCTGGTCAATGCTGGACACCAAACTCACGAAGTCCACAGCCTTCCATCCTCAAACTGATGGCCAGACAGAGGTTGTCAATAGGATGATTGTGCACATTCTGCGCATGTATAACTCAAAGCATCCACGCACATGGGACGAGAGCCTCCCCTATGTTCAGCACAGCTACAACCGAGCTCTCCACAGCTCCACTGGCCATAGCCCTTTTCAGGTGGGTTTGGGATTCCAGCCACTATGCCCCATTGATGTGGCCATGCCACTTGCAGCTACTCACATGAATTCAGCTCATGTCCAGTCCGAAACAGATAAGGCCACCAGCTTCATTGAGCGCATCCAACATATTCGCCAGCAGGTCCATGACATTCTTGAGAAATCAAATTCCAAGTACAAGAAGCGACATGATCAACATCGGGTGCCACACAAGTTTCAGGTGGGCAACAAAGTCTGGTTGCATTTGCAAAAGGAACGCCTTACTGGAGCCTATCAGAAATTAAAACCACTCCGATATGGTCCTTACACCATTACTAAGGCTATGGGAGACAATGCATTTGATCTCAGCATTCCCGCATTCCTTGGCTTGCACCCAATGTTCAATGTGGACCACCTTTGGCCATACTTTCCACCATTACTAGACACATCCGACATTGCAGAACAACTCCAACCCACAGAATTAAATCGAGATTGCATGGAGCAAGATGCAACTGATCGGATCATGGACACACAGATCAAGAACACTCGCCAACAGAATATCCAACTGTATCGAGTTGTCAAAGCAGGCCAACTTCTTCAGCAGGGCAAGTGGTTCACTAGGGAACAGGTTCAGCAGAAGTTTCCTCATCTCATGCAGGAGCTCAACGCAATGGGGACCATTGCTTCCTAAGGGGGGAGGAATGATCCAGGTGGATATTGGTGGCCACCTGCCAAGTCCACCTGGACCCCCACCATTGTCTTTCTCAGCATTTTCAGATTCCTTAATTGTAGCACAACTTACTATTTTTAGCAGTTTTTCGGGTCCTGAACTTCCGGAGCCGTTTTGAGGCCCTAAACGACGTTTTTTGGGGAATCCAGGGGCAACATGGGTCCATGGAACGGACCGATGTTGCCCATTCCAACAATAATAGTGCTCGAATAGATCTTTCTAATGAGCTATTGTACGCGTCAAACAAAGATCATATGCTAAAGTTACGACCCCGGGAAGTTGATGTACCAACTTACCCCAAAATGGGGCCCACAGTTTGGCGTTTCATCTCCTAGGGTTAGGTTTTGGAATGTTAACTCAAGGCATATTTTTGTATGCAAAGGTACCCTAGGGACATATAAAAGTTGACTTATGTTGATCTTCAAGACGGATAGAGATCTAATTATAACTGGAAAATCCATCCATGAAGGAGAAAATCTCATTACCCGCACATTCATCAATTATCTGATTAATAAATGGCATGGGGTAATTATCTTTGGGACAAGCTTTGTTTAGGTCCTAAAATCAATGCATACTCAGATTGTTCCTTGCTTTTTATCAACTAGAACTAGATTAGAAACCCAACCTGTAAGAGGAATAGGGTATATAAAACCCACCTTGAGCAGCTTCTCTACTTTAGCTTTAATAACTGCTGCTTTCCTAGGATTAACCGGCCGAAGCTTCTGATGAATCGGCTTGACATTTTCATACATCTTGATCTCATGTTGAACTATGGATGGACCAATACCAGGCATTTCTTCATAAGACCAAGCGAATACATCTTGAAACTCTTTAAATAGGTTGGTGTAAATTTGAATTTCTTCAGGGGAACATTCCGCTCCGATGAAGAGATTCTCGATCAAATTAGGGTTCCTAGAGATGTTTATAAGTATCGTTTTTGAAATCATCGACATATTACCTTCCGCATGAATGTGTGTTAGAGCCAAAGGATTTGATACCATACTAGTAAATAGCTCCTAGATTCGACTTCCTGCAATGGAGGAAGAAAATATGAATGATGGTGTAAGTCTTCCCAAGGTCGATCTACACCCATCATTACTTCTAAGATTGCCTCCTCAGATGGTAAAATTATATCTAAGCAGTCCATAGTGGAGGTAGAATCAAGGGTCTAAGTTGGAGCCACATCACCATCTAACTCCTCCTTAGAGAAATGAGTAGAATGGTTGTCTACAGAGTTGACGATAAACTGATATCTAACCTCTGCTACAGACATAGGAAATTCCATTCCACCAAATTGTCCTTCATCTAATGTGGTTGTAGGCGAATGCAAGGTCCAAGGGTTTGAAAAATAATGAGTTCGTAAGAACTCTTCCTGTGAAGACTCTTTGGATGATGAAATGACATTGATTCTAGCTATAGGAGAGGGAAAATCAAATGTACCCATCAATGAAGAATACATCCCAACTCCTAGATTCTCAATAGGCGGACGGGGGTTATCCACTAAGGAAATAGTAGAATCTAAAGTTGCTTGAGGATCAACTGGAGAATAATCCAATTGATCAATCTTAACAATTTTCCCCTCATGAGGAAAGAAAATGACATGAAACAGAGTCGAAACAACAACATCCATTTCGTTGATCCAGGTGGATATTGGTGGCCACCTACCAAGTCCACCTGGACCCCCACCATTGTCTTTCTCAACATTTTCAGTTTTGCTTAATTGTAGCACAACTTACTATTTTTAGCAGTTTTTCGGGTCCTGAACTTCCGGAGCCGTTTTGAGGCCCTAAACGACGTTTTTTGGGGAATCCAGGGGCAACATGGGTCCATTGAACGGACCGATGTTGCCCATTCCAACAATAATAGTGCTCGAATAGATCTTTCTAATGAGCTATTGTACGCGTCAAACGGAGATCATATGCTAGATACGACCCCGGGAAGTTGATGTACCAACTTACCCCCAAAACAGGGCCCACAGTTTGGTGTTTCATCTCCTAGGGTTAGGTTTTGGAATGTTAAGGGTTTTTCATTGTTTCTCAACAATAAATAGGACTTCGAGCCTCATTGTAACACAGTTCAGAGGCATGTAGCCAGCACATCTCTTCTCAGAGATAAGCTACCATCGCCCTAGCTAGTTGTTTCCATTTCTGATTGTAAGCATGTTTTAGTATTTCCCATTAATGAAATGAAGTATTATTTTTGCTGCATCTTTGTGTATATGGTTATCTCTGTAATTTTTTACGTTCCTGTTTAAATCCGGATCATTCGTAGATCCAGTTCCTTCCTAAGGGGAGATTGTAATCTAGGTTAGCATCAATGACTTCAACTTCGATATTAACGGCCTTTCCCCCAACACATATAGGAAAGGCCAGGATAATCCCATGCGGTATATGAGAATGCCCATCAAACGTTGTTAGGAAGGTAGGTGAAGGAACAACTGAAGGAGATCCAATGGCCTTCTAGCATGATATAGACATTACAAATGTGGAATCCCCCTCATCTACAACTATTCGGAAAATATTAGTTTTCGATAAGTAGACTTAATTTTAAAAGCCATATGATGAGGGAATCGCTTTTTGACATTGAGCATGTCAAAAGTTAGCACTAACGAATTATTTTGATCAACTGCACCTATCGCCGAAACTAAAGCACTTCATTGAGATGGACATGACCGAAGGACCTCTAAAGCAGACATAGCGCATGGGCTCTAAGCTAGATCCTCAACAATGGAGTAATTCTGGGTAGCCCTAGCATTAGGGTTGATAGTTGCGTGTTTAGCGGAACCTTTCGATATCCGAGGTATAGTCTCGATAGAGGGTCGCTCAATATGAAGCGGGTTAGTAGTTCCTGTAGCAGATTTGTCCTTAGATGTTTCAGTTTCACCATAATCACGTGACCAAGTGGCCACATTAACATGAGAACCCATCATGAAAACATTTGATGATTTATCCCCTTCCTGGTTTCCCCCTGCAGAGGTACCAGTATTTGAATTTGCACGAGCAAGCAACTGTTGCCCTTGGGGAAAAGGGTTGGTTAATACAGCTTGAGAGCTAGAAGACCCTTGCTGCACTAACAAGCACTAAGAATCTTGAATTTTGGGGCAGAGATGAGTCAAATGGTCTCCATTGCATAACTTGCATGGAAACTTAACTTTCTTTTTGACTACTTTCCACTCTCACCAGCACCATTGCTGGGATTGTTCGCATTACCCTTCCCATCCTGATTCTTCTTTTTACCTTGTCTCTTCTTCTTCCCATCAAAATTTTGATTTCCTTTGGGGTTAGAATCTTGAACAACATTTACAGAAGAAGGTTGAGAAGGTGGAGTGCTAGACGATGTGACTTGATTGGTAGGAGCAGTTTTTAAAGACAACTGCTGCAATTGGCTCAACAAGTTCACCACATTTGTGTCTATGGATCCAGCAATACCATCCCCATGGGGACTTGGCTTTGATTTGGCTATATCAACCTTAGTCCTAGGAGCATTGAGCAATATTTTCTGAAGAATCATAGGCTGAGAGTAAATCAATTCTAACTATTGGGCCCAAAAAATGGCTTTCTCTTCAGAATAGACTCAGGAAAGAGAGACATCCTTAGAGATATTACGTTGTAATGATTTCAAAAACCATTCTAGATGGTATTCAGGAGGAATTTAGGATTTAATCAACCTCTTTCTTCATCTCCATTTCTGAATATGATCAGAGATGCGAGTTGCCGTGTCCTGACAGAAATTGGACATAAATTCAGTTCCGACATCATAACGGACAAGCAACTAGAAGTAGTTTAGAAAAGTGTTAGCCAAATCAGCAAATGATGTAAATCTACCCCCTGGAAATCTATATACCACATGGTCACATTTCCAGTTAAGGTGTGTTGAAAAAGTCTCAACCTAATCGAGTCATCAATGAGGGAGTTCAATGAGCAACACAAATGGAATGTGGTTACATGGTCACTCGGGTCTTCACCACCCTTCCCTTGAACTTTGGAATATCCGATGGGAGTTTGGTTAGGACCGGAGGCTAGGCTAGATTATATCTGATTGGATAATTTGTCAATTTCATGAGGTCTGGCAAATTCAGCGTTGCCAAAAAAGGAAGCCTAGGAGGACCTTGGGTATTCCACCTAGATTGGGCATAGTTCCCAAAGTTTTGAAAAGATTGGCCTAGATTTGGAAAGGCACCAGGCTGCCTGAAGTAACCAGTAGAACCTGTTTAACCAAAAGGTGACCCTTGTGGTCCAGCAAAACTCGGAGTTTCACCAACTCGAGCCGAAACACCTCCAAAACCAATGAAGTTCCCTCCTAAAGCATTATAAGGAGTCGATAACCCTTGATAAGGATTCCAAGCAGTAGCTAAGGGAGGAATACTTCAAAACAAACTAACTGTGGAGTACGATGTATTCCCTTGTTGGCCAAAAAACACATTCCTAGTTCCTATGCCACTAACGACAAGGTTAGTCCAACCTTGAAAGGGATTACTACCTTGACCTGTGAAGACAAAGCATAGATCCTATTGTCGGGTTGGAATGTGGTATATGATCACTTCCAAAAGGAAAACCTTGAAACGAAGTTGATCCACTCATCATGGATGTGGAGGCACTAAACAAAACTGATAGAATACCCTATGAATGGGTGCCAAACGGGAAAAATCTAGAAATAGATGCAGAGGCTTGGGAATTTCCTCTCGTAGACCGAATGGAGGTAGACCCAACTAAAGAAGTGCTAGCAATAGACCCAAATAAAGATGCAAAGGGGATGGAGATAGTACCTCCCCCTTGTACTGATGTTGGAGTCTGCATGGTTGTAGCACTCGTGGTAGATGCCATGCTCCTAGCAGTGGTCATTAAAGAGATGTGCGTGTAATAACCTGGACTTGACAGTCTATGCATTGGAGTCCCAATGTATAATAATATGTCTGGATGATGAAACGGTAGAGGATAATTCAGAGCTGCTAACGAATCTGAGAGTTCTTCTACCTCAATGTTATCTTCCGATTGAAAGAGAACTCGAGAAAGAACTGGGGTGTTCCTTTCTAGTCCTGCAGAAGTACCAGGTCTATCCTGAACACTAATGCCCCCAAGCGAAGGATCAATCTCTGATGCATCGGCTGCTACGGGGTGAAAACCACTGGCAATATTACCTCTGTGCCTTCTAAGAGAAGGCTCTAAACTTGGTGGTGAAAGACCATGAAGTCTTCAAGACTGTCTAAGCGATCGGTTAGCCACTTTGAATTTTTATTAAGATCTAATTAAGGACTCAAGAAAAATGAAAGCTAGGCCAACTAGGAGCACAAAGCACACACTAAAAAATGTCCCTAAAAGATATTAGCTAGTCAAACAACTTTCAAGTATTTCCACTCTGGGTGATGAGGACTAGACACCAAAATACAAGAAAGTGAAATAGGGGCCTTGCGAAGATAGTCTGGGATAATGACGACCCAGGCCTACCAGCAAAGGTATTAGAGGAAGTTATGCTGACCTCCAAACAACATCCTGTGCCGGTGCAAGCCCCCAAGCTTCGCAAGGGTGCCCTCCAAAAGTACTACTGAGAGTGATACAATGTCGACCTCAAGTGCCATGGGATTCCCCTTTACAACCACCTGTGTAGATCCCTAGGAGAAGCAACTAAGGTTACCAACTCGTGTTAGAAGCCAAGCGGAACAGTCTTTAGGTAAGATCCGACAAGTAGGAGAGGGGGCATCTCTCTTCCTTATCTTCAAAAACCCTCGTGCTTAATTCCCAGATCCGAAGCTTTTCTGGTCTCCCTTACACTATTGGATTTACACTCAGTATTCAGACTTTTATGCTTGACAGTTTAAAGTGGCTTTGGAGAGTTTTCTCTCCACTCACCTAATCCAAGGCCCTAAATATCCTAAAACTTGTTGGTGTGTCTAAATTGACAATATAAAAAAGTTCTAGTATATTTTAGTTAGCGCTTGTTTTTAAATTGGATTTTCTTAAGTCAAGGGATAAATGGAAATAAAGCTTGTGGTGTTTATCAACGCAAAAGAAATTAATAAAAACCAAACTATATGCAAATGCACTTGTTTCGTTCTTCGATGAAAGAAATTTCTACCAGGTTCTAAGGAACTTCTAAGAAACAATAAATTTCTCTTTTCTTTTCTTTCAACAAGCTTCACACTCACAAAAACTAACAAAAACTATTGAATTCCCTAAAATATGCATAAACTATCCTAATACAATGAGTATATGCTGATGCAAAAACTTAAGACTACTCTAAAGCAAAGAATGAAAGAAAGTTGTTTATTGCTTCTAATTAGCCAATTAAGATTTTTAGATAGAATATGAGTTCCTAATGCTCATTTTCATCCAAACACTAAAAGAAAATATTAAAACAAGCAAAATGCACTTTCACTCGCAAAAAGAAACCAAATCAAAACAAGGCAAAAGAAAGCAAAAACCAAGCTTTTTAAGGAGTTTTCTTTTTGACAAAAGAAAAAAACAACTTTTCAAAAGTGCTCCAAATATTATTAAAGACTTTAAGACCGAAAAATAGGAAACAAAAACACTTTGCAAGTTATCAACTCAATATGGGCGAAAACTGAACAAAATAGGTGTTTCAAGATGCCTTGAACGACCAAAAATCAGCAAAAAGAGCTTGAAGACAATGATCAAAAGACCAAGAAAGGCAACTTTCAAAAAGTGAGAAAAGCAAATGGCCACAAGATGTAGTTTTGACACAAAGTAAGAAGATCACAAAGATAAAGTTTGTCACAAAGATTGAAACCAATCCTTCTTCTCTGGTAGACCGGAACATCCAAGATTCCCAGAAATAAATCTCATGTGCTCAAACACAAATGATGACATTTGCAACAAATCAAAACAAGAAAAAAACTTTCCACATCAGGAGATAATTCGAAACCGTAAACTCGCTGCAAAACCAAAGACTAAAAACCAAACATGAATGCTCAGGAAACACTCAGACCAGTAAACAAATCTTCTGAGACAGAAAGACTTGAAAAAATCTTGGAAAATTAGGGTATACGCGACTGTGTCAATACACAGTTGCATGTATATGCAATTCAGCCCAAAGAAACTTGCGTATATGCAGGTTCATATGGGGAAACTTGAATACATACGCTATTGTAACTTGAGAAAACTACGCATATAATAGTTCATAAGAAAAAGCAAAAAATATGTCTAAATAAACTGCTCAGACTTAAAGTTTGAGTTCCTACAGGAACAGACAAACCAGTTACAGTAAGAACACTAGTGGCTGAACCGTGACTGGTTTAAAATAACCCAAACTAGGAACAACAATACTGTTATCCCCAGTGGAGTCGCCAAATCTGTTGAGGGACTAAATCCCCTAGGGTTTTGGGTCAACACCCTAGCAGAGTGGGGGTTATCTATAGTAAAAAACAAGCATTCCACACAACCATGATACTTAAATAAGAAAACTACGTGAAGAGAGGTGCACCTGGGGGTCCTTCATTCAAGTAGATCCATCCAGGGTTCAAACCCTCTTAGATTTCCTCTCAATCCTTGAACCTACAAAACAACCAATTCAAAGAAGCATAGAAACATATAGACCATGTATCATATGCAAATCAACTTTATAACATATTGGAAGATGGTTAGTTATACAATTGAAAAAATTATTCATATGTCAACCATAACAATAACGTCATATGCATAAAGAAGATTGATTTCGGGAACACGACAAATGTTTCCTTATTGTAGATAACTAAAACAAAGCAATGAATGGTATCACCTAAATCTTCCTCTTGCTGGCTCCAAGCAGAAATTTCCTCTGGATCCCTCCAATCCCAAGTCTTAAAAAGGCTCCTTCCATGACTCACACAAAGATATCTCAACTAGAGAAATGACATCATAACTCAAGGAAACAAGGGTTTCCTGTAGTGGGGGAAGTGTTGGAAGCACAAGGATCTTCAAACTTGATCAGGGATAATCTCAACAGAGTAATTTTCTCTCTATTCCTTCCTCCCTTAGGCCTTCACATTGAAGCCTTTTTATACTTCTCCCAAAGTAGTTTTTTAGTTGGGAATTCGTTGGGAACAGTTGGGCTATAGGCACTAATAGGTAATCAACAGGTAAAACCCATGATCTCCACCCGAAATTAAGGATATTTATTTTTTTAAGTGTTTTAAGACATATATTTGGATTGGGTATATACAGACCCGCATACACACGCATTTAGCTCAGGGCAATGTCACGTACAGGGAATAAAACATTGTTTTTTAAGTATTTGGACTAGGTCTGGAAGGAGGGGTTTCCCTAGGCCATAAATGTAGCATAAAAAATATCAAGAGTGATATTTGGAGCTATAACAAGGACCTTTTCACTATCTCCATCCAGGACTTCTCCACTCTCTTTTGATGATTTTCAACTGCTATTCTTGATCTCTACTTTTTAGGTCACTGTAAGCATCCCTCTTAGTAAAATACTAGCCTTCTAGAAGCGTTGAGCTTGGCTAGGGGTGTTCCTAACCTTCCATCCATCGCCTACAACCTTCATCCATATTTCCATCCCTTTATCCCATCATCCTTACCTTCCAAACCCTCTCGACGGCCTTCCTGTAGAAACTTCCTATAGCATGCCTGTAGTAGCCTGTTTTTCCCTTGCTTTGACCTGTAATGCCAATATTGCTTAATTTAGGAGTAGATTGACCCCCCAATATGGACTCCATGATCAGAGGTACCACCTAGCCCATTCCCTCCATTCCTTTTCCTTCATTGCAAGAGAAAATAGCATTAGTTTCTTCATCACAGATTTGGCAAGCAGGACATTACTTTAGATGCAAGTGTGAATTAGATAAATGATGCATGAAATCTTGAGTTGTGAGTTGGTAGAATAATTTTTTGGTTTCAAGTGGATTTTATAGCTAGATGGTTGATTGCAATTAGTATAGTTTGATTTCTACAGGTAGCATAACTCTTATGTTATTTCATGAATTGATTCAGTAGCAGCATTTACAAGTTATATTTGAAAAGCATTTACTTTTTCTACACTAGGGCTAGCTTTTGAATTTCACTCTCAGTAGTTAATTCCCCCTAATTCAATATAAGAATGGTCTTGGAGCCTGAATGATCAAATTTCCTGGTTGAGGGTGGCAAGGGTAGAATTCCATCTACTCTGTATATAACACAGTCACCTCTAAGTTTGTACGAACCCCAGGTTGATAAATAAGGTTGAGGAGCCTCTGGGAGTTGCAACACTCTTGGTGTAATACCAAGGCTCACCAAACCCTATCCAATCTTTTCTTTCCCTAGATTTATGGTTTCATGTTGGATCCTTACCCTCCAAATACTTAGGCATTCCCCTTGTTACAAACTGCCTCAAAACTTCATGCTGGAAAGACTTTCTAGAATGTATCCAAACTCATCCTCAGTCTTGGTATTCCGGGCCTTGAACATCGCTAGTAGAGTGGTTCTTCTTAAGTCATGTTCCAATCCATGTCGATCTATCATATGTCTGGTTTGGCTGCACCAAAATCCTCATGTGCTAGTATGGTGGACATCTTTAAAATTATTTTGTGACAAGGGGCCCAGGAGGCAAAAAAATGGGCTCTCATCTCCTGGGAATTCATCACCAAAACCAAACTTGCAAGGGGTCTTGGGCTCCGTGACCCTTACATTCTGAATGAAGTTATGGGGGCGAAAATTTGGTGGAGATGGATACAAGGTGGGAAAGATCTATCGAAAACTATTTGGACATGAAGATATCAAATGCCAGTACCACTTGAAGATATTTTAAGAACCCAACATACCTTGAAAGGGTCCTTGATTTGGAATTTAGATTCGACCAATAGACATCTTATACGATCCCATACATTTTGGGAAATTTGAGATGGAATATGAGCTCTATTTTGGCAAGACTCGTGGCAACAAAGGGCCAAACTCCTCATCCGACAAGATCTTGAAGATCTCCTTCTCTATACTAATAGTAAAAACTACAAAACAGTGGACCAGTACTGGAAAGCATATCTAAACATAGCTTGGAGACAATGGAAGGATAAACAATATTAGCTTAACCACCTGAATTGTGACCAATGGATTTTGCTGGATAGAAAACTCCAATCCAGAAAGTTGGCCATCCTTGAAGGCCTTGATATTATTTGGTGGGGCTACACAACCAAAGGAATGTTTACCATTAAGGAAGCCTACATATTAGCCACTAAAGAGCCACAAGATAATGGAAATCCCATATGGAGGAAAATTTAGATGGGCCATTTCTAGCCGAAAGTTGCATATTTCCTGTCACTGGTGTGTTGGCGGCAAATCCTTACATGGGTTCTAGAAAATATGAGTGTAAGGTCCCTCATTATGTATGTTATGCAAATCCAATATTGAAGATATGGAACACCTTCTAAACCTATGCCCCTTTGCAGAAAAACTATGCAGTAGCATGGCTCATCTATTCCTACATTTGGATCAAGACATAACAAGCACATAATCTTCCTTATAAATGTCGGGAAACGGGATCTTCTCTAGCCTTATCCTGAACCGAGTTTGGAACATTGGCCTTACCTTCCTACTATGGGTGCTTTGGAAGGAAAGGAATATAATGTTCTTTAAGCACCAATGCCCATCATAGTTGGAAGTATGGGCTAGGGTTGTCCAAAATATAAGAGAAACAATTCTAGCAGAGAAATGACATCCAGATGACTAGGAGGTGATGCCTCACAAAGCACAAATTCTCACTTCTTTGAATTTTCTCCTCAAATGTTGGCTTCATCATCTTGGAAGCTCTTAGTTTCCCCTCAATTCTCTCCATCAAAATTTTCAGTCCCTCCTTCAGGTTTCCTTAAGCTCAATTTGGAAGGGGCGTCCAAGCATAACCCTGGGGATGCGACTTTTGTAGGCCTCTTTCGTGACTCCATGGGTAAGAATTTGTTGTTTATGTAGCTGATTATGCCTATGCAAGTAATAATGAGGTTGAATCTAATGCGATAAGCATGGTTTACTCATAGCAAGGTGAGAAGGGTTCGTAAAGCTGGTGGTTGAAGGAGACTCAAAGATGGTTGTAAAGGCACTCAAAAATCTTAACCAGGGCACCAATTGGGTAAATCTTAGCGAAAGTTGGTGGACGAACCATATCATGGAAGATATAAGTGCCCCCCTCTCATGTTTTGAATATATTATCTCCTCGGATTTGCTTAGAAAAGGTAATAAGGCTTCCAAATTCTTGGCTAATTCGGGATACTCACATATGGGTACAATTCTAGATGCCTCTTGGATGAATGAACATCTTGAATGTTTAGAACTGTTTCTTCTAATTATTGCTCAGGATTTTCACTAGAACTAGGACCATGTGGTAGAAATAATCAAGATCCCCAATCGGGGTGCATGCCATTTCACCATCCCACTTGTGACTCTCGCTAATGGTGATTAGATGGACGATCATGCGGAAGGGTGGTCTCGACAGTTGCAGGAAATGTGTGTTTAGGTTGATTCAATGGGAGTAAGCATGGGAGGAATGAAGGCATTAATTTCCACTGAGCAATAAACCTCTAGGTGGTGTATGCATGTACCTCACTTCATGCAGTTGAGTTGGGGTATAACAAGGTCTCGAGAGCTGTGAGGAGACATTTGAGTTCACTTCAAGTGGAAAGCTTGGCAGGGAAGCTGCGTTGGTGGGAGGTCATCTAGGTAAATTTCATAGCATTGGTAACATGGTATGTATCATTTCATTTAATTCATCCCTCCCCGCAGAAATCTGTTATTCTAAATGTTGCTTGTAAGATTTTTGTCCCCTCCTGCGAATGGGTGAATGTATGACTTGGTAATGTTTGTTCATCTGGTGAGCATGATTGTGTGGTTCAATTTTATCTTGAAATAATTGTTTCCAAGCCGATATTCATTTCTTATGGTATCTTACTACCTCGAATGGGAATGTATGGTTTAATTTAGGCTTCTTGTTTGTGTGGGAAGAATTTGTCACCTTGTTGGAATGGTTATTTCTATATTTGGTAAAAATGGCCGGTGATTATGTTGATGGTGCTAGCCCTACCAACATTTCAGGGGATCTCCCCGGTAAGAAGTCCCA
The DNA here is from genome assembly GCA_000404065.3 of Pinus taeda. Taxonomy (NCBI): domain Eukaryota; kingdom Viridiplantae; phylum Streptophyta; class Pinopsida; order Pinales; family Pinaceae; genus Pinus; species Pinus taeda. Next base: position 15,585 of record APFE031293715.1, read on the forward strand.
ACTATACCTAAAACCATTTGGAGTAAGAGTCTCAGCAGTGGGTAGTAAAGTAGTTCCTTGACTTTGGTAGCGCATAGAGGTAAGTATCATAACTTTTTCGGAAGCAAGTGTGTGACCTTGTAGTGGGTCAATTGAGATGCATGGTGGTTCTAACACATAGATGGGAAAAGGAAGTGTGTCCCTTACAAGCCTGTAATAGTACATAGCCTAAAAGGAACACATGAGTTGAATGAAATCACAAGCTGAAAGCAGAATAGTCCACAATCCAAAGTGATGGTTTAATACAACAACACGTGTTCAACAAGATTCATACAATCACATAAAAATATTTCATACACAAATGTGTAAGTTCAATAACATACATTGCTAAAGTAACCAAAATAGTCAAAATACAATAACAACATATGCATGAAAACGTGTTGGCTTAGTTATATTATTAAGTGAAGGTTCCATCCATACATACACCATTGAAAACCACTAACCCCAATAGTGGAACATTACAGTCAACACCGCCTTCTCCTCCAAAGAGATGTACTCACTCTACATTGTGGAGAAGCCAAGGCTCATCCCAATACTCTCCAATCCTTCTCTAACCAATGCCTAGACAAAATCTTGGCTCCCAAAAGCCTGTACTATGAGTTATGATGTTCTATATATAACAAAGGGTGAGGTGACCATTGACATTCCCCTTTGAGTCTTTGACTACCCTCATGACTCTTCACATTACATAGTGACTATTCAAATTCCATTAATGACACTTGGAATTTTACTTACAATATATTTACAAATAATAATACAATTTCCACATATACCCATGTGGGGCAAAAGAGGCTTTAGTAAGCCTAACAAGATAAACATCATCGCTCAGGGTCTTGGGGAAAGACCAACTCGACAACATCCTCTTGATGGTCTTCGGTGATGAACTGATACCAAGTTTGGTACTACATTATTGTGTCCCCATACTATTTGGTGATGTCATTTTCAAAATAGACTCTTGCCTCCATGGCTTCTAGGTATATGGTTCTGTAACCTCTATCCAACTCATCTTGAAGCATGCACAACATTGTTCTGACTATGGCTGAACCACCGATTTACTTATGCATGTTTTTTGTGCTGAGATGCAAGTCATTATTGGTGGCCTCTTGCATCAACTACTCTATGTACCTATTGACCTCCACCAGGACTTGGTTCTTCTTCATGGCTTGAGTGAGAGTTCTAACTGAAGGGATCATGTGTGTCTTCACTATGATATCCAGACTCTTGAACAATCATGCATAGGAAGCCTCAATGCTAGTGATGAGCAGAGGGAGATTCTCATAATTCTGTATCAACATTTGAATCCGTGCTTTGTCTAGATCTACCTACAACTTCATTATCTTCTACAAGTAAAGCATGGCTCTCTTGTACCTCATTATCCATTGTTGTACATGTGTAGTAGATGTGTGGATGTCTTTGATAGTTTGGGCTATTGTCGCACAACGATGCTGAAAACCATATAGACTGAAAACCACCTTGTGCACAGTGACAAATATTCCATACTATTTTTGCATGGTGGTCTCAAGAGTAGATTCTTCAGCAAGCATCTTTTTTGTCATCTCTGTTGTATTAGACCCCGCGGACTGTTTTGTACTCTGCGTGACCTCCTACAAGTCCTTTTCCATTCGATCATTCTCTAATATGAAGAACTTGACTGTTGAACTCATGGCTTCTGCATAAGCCTTAGAAGCATCAGCCATTGAAGCTAGATATCTTCTAACATCTACAACAGTAACCCTTTCCTCTATGTGTGTAGGTGATACATGATCATCTACAAGCTCCTTTATTCTCGCTTGTACAATCCTTTGTTATGATTCATCAAATGATATATTGTACACATCCATCTACAGATCATCGTCAAGGAGGATATACTCTCCTTGCTTGGTCAAGGTTGCTTCTAATTCTTGAGGCGGCAGAGACTGAGATGCGACCTCAAATTTTCTCGGCATGAGGTCAGTGTCTTGGTCCTATGGCTCCTGTTCCAACTCCATGTCTGTCACTTCAACCATCTGCGAAATCTGTTGAGAAAGTTCCCAAACTTACACTTGCTCACCCTCTTCTTCATCTGATGGCTGCTCTAACTCCTCAACCTGTATAGGCACACTTTGCTCTGTCATTAAGCCTTGCCTTTCCTCTCACTCATGTTTCAACTTCTCTTCCCTTTCTCTCCTCCTTAGCTCCTTCTCTTCTTTCAACTTCTTTTTCGTTTCTTGCAACTTCATCTCTACATCTTCCAACCTTTGCTTATCTCTCTTCCTCCATTCTACTCTCCTTTTGTGTTGTTGCCTCTTCGCTTCTATCTCCAAAGCTACTTTCTCAATAAGAGGATATTTTGAGAACTTGTATCTTTGTTCAGTCTTTGTGTTCTCGTCAATCTTCCTCTTGCCTTTTTCTTGTGTCTGTTATCTACTCGTTGTTGTTGTTGTTGTTGTTTCCCGCAGAGCTGATTTCCATTCTATAGCCATTCTGACTAGTTCGTTAAGCCTAGAGGAGTTGTAGCAATACCTCCAAGGGTCTTCCTTTCACCAATGACATGCCCCATGGATCGACAGATAATACATTTTTGTACAATGGTTCTTGCATATGTAGTGGAGATCATATGGATTGAAAATCTTAGTGCCGAACTCAAACTTCTTCAAGTCCTCAACATTAACATAATTCAAGCTATAGATCTCATACAATTCTATAAACAAAGGAAGAACAGATCATGATACCTTCTTCCTCATGTGTAGTCTTGCTGATAACCTTGTGGATATGTGATATGAAACCTATTGCATGACCAACTTATCAATTTCGAACCTTGGTAGCATATGTGGTAGCTTCTCTTTGCCAAACATCTAATGAAGGTGCCAGTGGGTGAGGCATACCAACATGCAATGTTAGGCAATGGCTGCATCACTTCTTGGGACATTGAAGGTGTATCCTGCTCAAATATCATCTTGTAAACTAGGGTGATGAAGTGGTCAAATATCCTTGCCATGACTCCTCGGTAGCTGCACTCAAAGAGAAAGTTGCAATAGATGTTCATAGCATCATTTGATGGTGTCTATGTCCAACCCATGCTAGGAAACTATTGCTGGGCACAAATTACATCAGATAGGTATGTAGACATATATAATATTTCTTTCTCATCCTTGGGAAGATTCTGGAAATTAGTCACATGTACTTTCAGCTGAAAAGACAACATGTCCGACGAGTTGAATGACCTTCCTTCATTTTCCAACTGATCCAACACAAGCACCCAACTTTGTGGAAATGTCTTCGTGCTCTCTTAACTGTACAAGTAGCATGCAAAGATGATCAAGAGTTTGTAGGCCTTCCTGAGTGACTTAGTCATGTAGACTTGGTTGGGTGTTGACTTGAACTGTGATGGCTCTTTTACCCAATGCTTCATGATGTCTCTAGTGTTCAATTTTCCGTCAGGAGTAAAGAAGAGTGCATCGACGAAGTTCACCTATTTTGGTAAGTGATACATCTACTGATAATTTACCGTCTTGAAGGTATCAAGTTGTGTTCCATTGGCACTTCTCAATTTCATCATCTCAGGATCGATATGTTAGACAATCCAGTGAATGATGTCTGCACATGGGAAGGCAAGGTACTTGCATGCAACCTTATACAATCCTAACTTGTGGATGTTGGCATAGACTTGTCAATCTTCTAGATATTCCTTGAAATTGCCTGTAAATATGTCCTTTATTTCCTGGCATGTAATCTTCATGTCCTTCTCTATGAACAACTATGTGTCTGCATAGACTGACAAGTTCATTGGAACCTGTTCAAATACATCTCCAGTGCTTCTCTCTACAGTATCCTTTGATCCAACTCTCTTGGAAGCCATGTCACCTGTACTGCTGAGACACTGCTAAGAAAATGTTGTACCTGGAGACAGATAGGACACTCATGGCATGCAAATGTCAGCTTAAAATCAAAAAGAACTTCAAATACCGATCATGCAACAAACCATGCAATTGGTGGGCAAGATTACATAATTTTGACTTTCAGAGGTGGGGGACTATTGGATAGATTTGTGCATTGCACAGTCCCAAATGTTAGTGAGAGGTGCTAATGACTGGAACTATGAAATGCATAGTTTAGTTGGGTTGTTTATGACTGGAACTGTGTAATGTCTAGTTGAATCTGGCTTTTATGCTAGTTTGGATTGCGCATTGCGCAATCCCAGTGGGAAATACTCCTAGACCATCTCCTTGAACTGTGAAGTGCACAACTGGAGTAGTCACTAGTAGCCTCTCCGTAATTCTTGGATCCAAGGAAGAGCCTTGAGATCCAGGAATATGTAGGGCATGCTGGGAAGAGATAGATTCAAGCCAAGGAAACCTAGATCTACCTAAGGGAAAATTGAAAACGAGTAGATATGAATGCATGAGTGAAGGATGGTGTAGATCATAATGAACAACGATGCATGCAATAAAAAAAATGCAAGGATCAACTAAATAGAATAACAACGAAGCTTGTGGGGAGAGTCTCCACAATGGTGACTGTTAGTGCAAAAATTGGGTTATGCATGCGATGATAAGGAAAGGCAATGCAAAACTTAAAAAAATACTTCTACAATCTAAAAAAAATCAAAACACCAATGGTCATTTCATAAAACAGGAAAAAAAAATGCTCACACAAGCCAAGGGAACAAAAGCGCCAAAAAAAGTTGCAAAAGACTAGAAAATCAAGACTTACCCAGAAAAGTTGTGCCGACTACGTCAAAGGTTTGTAGATGCACCAGGAATGCTAGAGCTCCAATATAAAATGAGCTTTGGTGGCATCCATTAAATATATTTGATCGATTTATGGTTTATGACATGAAGGCCGGAAATCTAGGAAAAAGTGACAAGTGACAACAGTTTCTGAAATTAACTCAAGTGTAACTACCATTTCTAAAAATAGATCCCTATTTTTTAGGGATGATGTTTCTTTTTCAGGAAGGGCTGCCATGCATGCATGAAGAAATCACGTAGTCCTTGGGGGAACCGAGAAAATTACCAGCACATGCATTAGGCAACAGCTGAGGGAATGCTTCTCTGCAATTCCTGGGCTAAGCAACTCCAGTTGCCTCTCATGCTCTATGCAATTTCCCAGCTAAAGACAAGCTGCCAGCTGAGTTTGTTCATTTCTGGACCTAAAGCTCATTGTCGAGTTGAATTGCACATTTCTTCAGAGTAAGGTTGGTTTCCCTCTAGGGCTGCGCATATTTCCAAGGTAGTGTAAGAACTGGATTGTAACCAAGTCACGGGGAGGTTAGCTTGTGGTTAATCAACAAATAAAGTAGCAAACACAAGTTTTAAAGCAAAATATAAACTTTATGAAAGCACAAGTACTTGGGCAGTGCAAGACAAGTCGCTGAAATTTTAGTAGGGAGGATCCAAAATAAAGAAAATGCAAAATTTTGGAGGGTGGTTGTAGTCACTACAACATTGGAAACTTCAGCTCTCTATATGGACCTTGTCTCGTGTAAAGCGATTCTAAATCCTTTGGAAGTATTGTTCGATTATTTGATCGTCATTATTTGCTCACTAGCTTGAGTTAAAGGTATAGTCCCTACCATTCTCTTGATCGGTCAGCACACATACAAAGCTGAGTCAACTAAGTTGTTTCGATTGGGGATGAGGGGTATATTGATGCACAAGTAATATATATTGTTAGATTTTAAGTTTAAACTATGTTGTTTCTCTGCTACCAATAGGCCTGGACAGTACCCTTGGTAGAGTCACTTCAGGAACACAAGCATTGCTCCACTACAAGCGAGCATAGACAATACCCCGACGAAGTTGCTTGCTTCACCTCTCTATGTAGGAAGCCTTTCTCTTCTTTCGCCTTTACTTTTTTTTTTTCATTTTTCAGAGAATCATGCATAGGTACCTATTTATTTTCATGAGGCAGAAGAGGTATCCCAACTTATTGAGGGAAGAAGAGGTTGTCCCTTTAGAGAAGGATGTTATATATATCTTTGACATACTTGTTAAGGTTTTCCCCCACCTTACTCTACTTGACTGAGTTGAAAAGGGTTAACCGAAAATAGATACTTGATTAGAGTATGCAGTACTAGTTAAAAGTGAAAGTATTGTATTTTCATCGAGATTCACTCTGAACATAACATATTTTGAAAGGTTTACAAGTACTCTTGTGTTTCACCCTTCTTGTCTCAAGAAGCCAAACACGGTTTCATGGGAAATTAATCCTATGGGTGTGTAAACAAGCAAGAAAAGGACATAAGTAAAATGAAAGAAAAGCAAGTAAGAAAAGAAAAACATGAAAGACAAGCAAACACTACTCCTACTCCTAAGCTAAATAGTCCATGGGCCTACTCACGTGAAATGATATTTGCAATGCAGTCACCGATGCATTGGTTGGCCCATGTAAGTGAAGGCATGGTTAACAAGAAATATATTCAGGAAAACCATCAAACAAGAAAGATAAAACAACGAAAACTAACACACTCAAATTTTAAATGCGTCCACAAAAAAGAAAAGAGTAAAAGTGCATGATATATACTTTGTAGACATACCATGGTGTGGCATCACATTGTGTGCAGATGATACAAATGCACACTTGTTTGATCTTGAAAAATGAGAAAAGATGCAAAATAAGAAAATTTTCACTTAGCAACATGACTTGCTACGTATGACTCCTCCAACGCATGGGCGACACGATCGTGATATTCTGGTGGAGGATGTGAGATTCGTCAACTAGATTGATTTTCATTGCAAAAAAGAGAGTGATGAGGCACCCGGAGTGATTCAGTAAATTTATGATCAGAAGTGGAACTGACCTCAAGACAGGGAGAACCTGATGTAACCATCAACTGGAGATGAAGTGCCTCGACAACATCAGGGGTTTCCACATCATCAGCAGGTAGATCATGAAATAATGATGGATTGGAAAGATCAACAATGAGTGAATTAGAATTTTGATAGAATGAAGGAGTTAAGGGATCACGACAACCATGATCAGAAAATTGAATATATACATCAACATCCTCATGATTTGATGAATCATACAGAGGGGTTTATGAGAAAAAAAAATCACCCTCTAAATTTCTAGAAATAAAAGATGATAGATTGGGTGGATTCGAAAAGAAATATTTGTCCTCTCCACAATCAGATGAAGGTATGACATCCTGTGTGTCTTGTGAATGATCAAAAGTAGAAACATCTCAGTATGAGTTTTCACAAGAAAAATCAGAAATGGCAGAATCACAAAAGGTGAGGAAAAAGCGGATGAGGTTCAAGTGAAAGGAGGTCACCCTTCACCACAGGGTCTTTTTCAAATTCCCACATATACTCATAAAAAATGAAAGCGCAGGTTGGCTTCTCAACACCATCTCTGTAGACAAATTTATCCTTGTGAACAACATATGTGAAGTCCAAAGGGGACGAACATAACATAGTACAATCCAGAGGATCAAAGAAACCAGAGGATGGAGTTTGAGAAGACAAGACCTGGTGAAAACCATTAGGGTTGCAGGCCAAATCTTTGTAGATGTTTAATTAGGTGGGATGCGAGGAGGTGACATTTCAATAGATGGGTTCACAACTTCTCCCACCTCATCTTGCGGAGCTAGAGTTATTTGATGAGAAGAGGACGAAGGGTCACTTGTGACAACAACCTTGTCCGTCTTAGATTTGGAAGCTTTAACATTGAGGTATGCTGGGAGGGGTTCAAATGATTCCAACTCATGTGGATTTTCAGATACTGAAGAAGATATTGAAACCTTTCTTTGATAAATTTCCAATCAGTTCCATCTTCAGGGATTTGAAAGGAACGATTACAAAAGGGATCTGAAAATTGTGCAATAGATTCATCGGGTGCTTTCTATAATTTCAGATTTTTTTTATTGAGTGCTCTATGGTCATAACAATAGAAAGGATGAATTAACTCTCTGATTATGTGATCATACAAGTGAATAGAGGTTGCAGGAAATGTGCGACACCATTGCTCAACATGCCCTTCGAACATGTAAGTGAACAACCCAAAGGAAACATCGTTCAAGGGGACTTCATTCCTTTCACATAATCCTAAGAGGGAAATTCATGTCTTAATAGGGTTTCTCAGCCTTCACTGTTGTACACGAGTCATGACAAGTCCTTGATGACATCCTCTGACACTTCAAAATCACCTGCATGAGAAAAACACATTGGAGTTGAGATTGTAATGTAAGTCATGAATGATGTGCATAGATTCAAAACAAACTTTGAGGAATCAACTTATCATTTGGCCCACCTTCTAGCACCAAAAATGTTGAAGGTACTGGACGTGCCAAAATGTCAGGGGATATCCCCAGTAAGAAGTCCAAACTAGACCTTAGATTGCTTAGAATAGGAGTCCCAGCAGTGGGTAGTAAAGTAGTGCCTTGATTACGGTAGCGCGCAGAGGTAAGTATGATAACTTTGTTGGAAGAAAGTGTTTCCTTGCAGCAAGTCAAGTGAGATGCACGCGGTTTCTAACACACAAAGGGGAAGAGTAAGTGTGTCCCTTAGAAGTCTGTAATAGTACGCAACTTGAAAGGAACACACGAGTTGAATGAAATCACAAGAGGGAAATAGAATAGTCCACAATCCAAAGTGACATGTTAATACAACAACACGTCTTCAACAAGATTCATATAATCACATACAAAATAGTTCATACACAAATGCGTAAGTTAAATAACATACATTGCTAGAGTAACTAGAATAGTTGAACTACAATAACAACATATGCATGAAAACGTGTTGGCTCAATTATATTATTAAGTAAAAGTTCCATCCATACATACACCATTGATAGCCACTAGCCCTAATAGTGGAACATTACAGTCAAAACCGCCTGCTCCTCCAAAGAGACGTACTCTATCTATGTTGTGTTGAAGCCAAGGCTCATCACAATACTCTCCAAGCCTTCTCTAGGCATTTCCTAACCAAAATCTTGGCTCCCAAAATCCTGTACTATGAGTTATGAGGTTTTATATATAACAAAGGGTGAGGTGACCCTTGACATTCCCCTTTGACTCTTTGATTACCCTCATGACTCTTCACATTACATAGTGACTATTCACATTCCACTACTAACACTTGGAATTTCATTTACAATATATTTACAATTAATAATACAATTTCCACATATACCACAGCGGGACAAAATAGGCTTGAGTCAGCCTAACATGACAAACATCATCGCTCGGGGCCTTGGGGAAAGACCAACTTGGAAACATCCTCTTGATGGTATTCGGTGATGATATGATACCAATATTGGTACTGCGCTATTATGTCTCTATACTGTTCAGTGATGTCTTCCTTGAGATAGACCCTTGACTCCATGGCTTCCGAGTATATTGTTCTAGAACCTTTGTCCAACTCGTCATGAATCATGCACAACATTTTTCTGACTGTGGTTGGACCACTGATGTACTTTTGCATGTTTTCTACATTGAGTTGCAAGTCATCTCTAGTGGCCTCTTGCATCAACTTCTCTATGTACCTATCAACCTCGAGCAGGAATTGGCTCTTCTTCATGACTTGAGTGGGGCTTTTGATTGAATGGATCTTGTGCATCTTCACTATGACATCTAGACTTTTGAACAATCTAGACTCTTGAACAATCGTGCATAGGAAGCCTCAATGCTGGTGATGAGTGGAGGGAGTTGTTCATATTCCAGATCAACATCTAAATCCATGCTTTGTCTAGCTTTGCTGGTGGCTTCACTATCTTCTGCAAGTTAAGTGAGGCTCCCTTGTACCTCATTGTCCATTCCTATACATCCGTAATAACAACGCGGATGTCTTTGAGAGTTTGGGCTATCTTCACATGATGCTGCTGAGAATCATATAGATGGACAACCACGTTGTGCATGGTAAAAAATATGAAATAAATTTTCCACATGGTGGTCTCAAGGGTTGATACTTCAACAAGCATCAATTCTCTCATCTCTACCATAGTGGACCCTGCAGACAGTACTGTTCTTTGCCTGGCCTCCTACAATTCCTTTTCCATTCAATCATTCTCTACTATCAAGAACTTGATCATTGAAATCATGGATTATGCATAAACCTTAGAAGCATTGTCCATGGCAGTTGGATTTCTTCTAACATATGCAAGAATCACCCTTTCCTCTATATGTGTTGGTGACACACGATCATCTAGAAGCTTCTTTCTTTGCGCCTATACAATTCTTTGTTGTGATTCATCAAATGATGGATTTTACACATCCATCTTTGGATCATCACCAAGGAGGAAAACCTCTCCTTGCTTGCTTGAGCCTAGTTCTAATTGTAGAGGTGGGAGAGACTAAGGTGCAACCTCAAATGTTCTCAGCATGAGGTTGGTGTTTTGGTCCTGTGGCTCCTATTCCAACTCCATGTCTGTCGCTTCAACCATATGCTCAATATGCAGAGCAAGTTCCCGAACCTACACCTGCTACCCCTCTTCTTCATTTGTAGGCTGCTCTGACTCCTCAACCTATTGTTGATGCCTCAAGAATTGTTGCACCAACATTGGGGATAACTGCCCGGTCTGACCCTTAATATTGTTTCTTTTCTGTTTGGTATGGTGGCTCCGACTGGGTAGTATGGGACCAGTTTCCCAATAGAATGTGTTTTGATGAATTGGTGTTTAATATATATAACAAATGGATAGATGGTTTGGACAACAAACTTATGAAATTATACAAATAGATCTATATATAACCTGAGTAATCCAATATCATGCAATTTATAATGATTTCTGGTAATCAAATGCTAATGAAGATTAATCACTTGGCTACAGAAAATTAAGCATGAATGATGATCACTTTAAACAAAGTGATATATAACATATCGCATATCATAATAACATGAATTGTCAGCATATGTGTTTAGAATATCAATTCCAACTTATTCAAAAGTGATATAATGTAGAATTGTATGAACATTCACATATAACAACAATATCGAATCAAAAAACTGTTTAATTGCATAACATGAAACAAAAGACATTGATAAAAGTACCATATGTATTTGAGTCCTCTTATGGAAGTAACAGTCTGGTTCGCTCTTCCTATTCTGAAAACTTCAAAAAGATACATAAATGCAAGTCTTCTTGAAATACCTTTACAACAAGTTTGAACCTTGATCCCTGTTTTCTACAAAGGTAAATTAAGAAGTGCAGAAATGATATCTTCTTCAATCTAATTTAATACAATTTCATGACCCTTTCTAAAATGACATGAAAGGGTCTTTATAGAAAAAATAAAAACAAATTGTTCATAAAAAGTGCTTAGGGTGGTTGGAATAGCCTTTCCCAAAATATGGGATTTCATGTTAAAAGAAGAATTGTGATAATTTTTGAAAAGATGAATTGCATCTATTATTCCTCCCACGGCTTTAACTGACAAATATTGAGCATAGTTTGGACCTCTGGTGGATGAATCATCCTAGCATGCAACTGACTTATGTATATTGCATCCGAGAGTTCTGGAATCATAAGATTGACTGCATCATCAAGACATTTGATTGTCATTTGTTGGCTATGTGGTTTGACTAAATAGAACCAATGTGTATCCCAATTGAGGCTTTTTAATTTTTTGAGTTGCTCCTCTTTGGTATTCAAATCTTACTTCCATTGTTTTTCCAACACTTTTTCTTTTGGAAGGTTTTCTGGAAAACACTCAAAAATTAAATTGGCATTGTGTAAGTTGTCGTTTATCTGCTCATTGATACTATTCATCACTACCCTGTCCCTTGCATTTTCTCTCTCTGCTTTAATCAATTTTGTCTCCCATTCTGAAAATAATATCTCCTTATGAGATTCTTCAATTACCGACAATTTAGCAGCCCTTCCCTTTTCTATGTTTTGCCATGAGATGTAGCCTATGATTTTGTCATCTGCAACCTCGAATTCCAACCTGGAATTGACTGCTTGATCTATCAGTGTGTTGGTTTTGATACATAGTGGTTAAATGAGAGATATCTTTTGGCAGAGTTGGGTTAGATGTTGAAATAAGAAATTATTTATTTGTAAGGCTTCCTTTATAAATTCTTCAACTTTGGGATTGCCTTCCTTAGATTTCATCTCTTCCTTAGATTTTATCTCTTCATGATATGCCAGTTTTAGTTTTTCGAACTCGTGAGATAGATGTTGTTGTCTTTCAATAGCCTAATGATCAATCCTTTGTTTTTCCACCCTTAATTGTTCTTCAAGTTTTTTAATCTTTTGATATTTTTCCTTGACCAACTGATTAACTTCGGTTGCTTTATCTATCATGGCAGCTATATATGCTCCTGCAAACTGAGATAATTTTATCAAGTACTCAAAGGGATTGACTTCTGAGTCTTTCCAGATGACATTCATAGATTCATCTTGAGGAACTGTTGTTGATGCTTGGTCTATGTTTCTCTTTTTCCTTTTCCTTTTGACTATAGGTCTGTGTTTAGGGCTATAAAACACATCCAAAGGTGGAATTTCATCAATCCTTAGTGTAATCTCTGATGAAGGATACTTAGGGATTATCTCGATTTATTTTAGAGCTGAGTCCTTGCTGGATGGTTTTTCAATCATAGGATCATGAATCATGGGCTATTGCCTTAAGGGGGATCTCAGTGTGATAACGTTTTGGGTATCACTTTGACCTTTCATCTGTTGATCAAACTGTTCCCATTCATTGATCAATATTAGATCAATGTGGACATTTGTGCCAAACTGTTCACTTTCCTTGTCACTTGTCTCCATTGCACCAGAATTTTTCTCTATATCTTGCATCATGATTTTATCTGTTTGCTAGATGATTGGTGCAATATTCAATAAGTTCAGTGGTATTGTATGAAGCCTTTGTGTCCTGTATTGGACGAATTGGTCCATTTTTGCTGATTCCAACTTGATTTTTGCCAGGTGGATCAATTGTGTGAATGTCTCTGCTGATGTAAATAAGTCATCGAATTCATTGTTCTCATGGACAAATTCTTTAACCTTTACCTGAGTAGTAAAATTATAAGCAACTTTATTCGGGTCATACTGTCTTTTGGGAATAAAATCTTGGTTCAAAACCTTTGTTCTCTTGGCTTTAGTTTGGGCATGTTTATAGTCATTCAATGAATAGATGCCACAATTAATAGGAAGGGTAGGCCATAACTATTTCTTGGCATCATCGAGATTTTTTGTAAGCCCTTTTTCAATTGTCTGATAGGCTATTTCCCTAGCCAATAATTTGTCTGGGACATGAAGAGGAAGGACATGCAGGTTGGTAATGTTACCAAAAACCCTAATGTATGTGAACATTTCTTCCCCAAACCAATTTCCAATTGAAGTTAAATCAATATTAGGCTCCTCGGACAGCCGATGCGCTGGTCTATTATAAATGGCCTGATGATTGGGTAGGATGAAACCATGACAAATTTTGTAGAAATGCTTCTTCTATTGTTTCTTCCATAGGAATTTATGGTAAACATGGATAGGGGTTGGGTCTTGGATAGTGCACTTCCATCCCATTATGGGAAAATCAGAATTGGAAAAAATGGTATCGACTATATAGGCATTCATATAAAATGGAAGAACAACTTGGGTGAAAACATACCTGTTTTTCCTATAATGAAGTATTTGGATGGCCATTTTATCTGATAGGATATTAACCCAATCCATCAAAAAAGAGTTCAATGCTGCTTCTATTAATGGAACCATTCCAATGGAAAACTTAGCAGTATTGGAGCTTCCAAATAGTCTACGCATCGTTGCGGGATCATAATAATATGGATATGCTAGGGAGTCTAAAGAATACATACTAGATGATTCGTGCTTGTGTTTTTTAGGGAAGTGTCTCCATTATCTGATGGGGTTTGAATCTATTTGATTTTCCTTCGAGAAAGCTTCAAGGAATGATTTATTGTAGTACTTCTGGGGCTCTGACAAATGATACATTTTCTTCAAGTCTTCAGGCTTGAAGGATCCAAACATTATTTTGTTAACTGTGAAGAGCATCCTGTCCGTTATATTGATACTTTCAACTACCCATTTTACCATATAATTATATGGAAAAACCGTTGGGCGGGCCACTATTCGATGAAGAAAAGAGTCGGCTAAATCACTAATTGTGTTTTCTGACTCTGCAGATCCATCAAATGTTGCATGTCCTTTCGTTACCTTTGGGTTTTCCATTTCTAACATATCATATATTCCTTCCCATGAAAATTTCCCACAATCTTGACATGTAGCATCTGAGATCAACACAATTTTTTCTGGTCCTTCCCCCACTGCATGGGGAACTTTTAAATTTCGAGCTTTCTTTGACATTCTGGCTGGATGCATACTTCCAGATTCAAATTGCAAAAATGAAACAGAGGACAATGATAGGCTAAAACTTTTCAGAGTAGCTAATGCATGTAAAGATAGTATTGAGATTAGTACATATGAAAATCAGAGCAGGAGCATTTGATGCGAAAGATTTCGTATTGTAAATTAATATTAACATGAAGGATGAAATCTTGAAGGACCACAGACATAACCATTCTTAATGTTTTGTCGTAACCAATGCCGTGAAACTTTAATGCTCAATGAATAGATTGCATCACAGGTTTCCAAAGGTCTTATTAGAATGTGTGCAATAAACTTCCGAAATTAGTGATATCAATATATTATTTTAATATTTAAAGAGCAATCGCATATCGCAAGTCGGGAGTTATAGTGCCATGTTCTAAGAGTCTTTTGAATTTCCACGATTGCGATAAGTGATGACCTGGCATATAGAGTTGGGAAATTTCTCATTTAACTTGCCCAGATCATGTTTTCCCTTTATTATTATTGAACCACTTTATTATATTTTAACATCACATCGCGCATCCCTGAGGTAAGTATCACTTGTTTCCGCTAGGATTGCAATATGCGATCGATGTATATCACATCGCAAGTTTTCAAGGCTAGCTTCCTTTGGTTTTCAGGTATGCAGAATGTGATAATAATATCACATCACAAAGTTTCAACGGACCATTAAAACATATTTATTGAAATTTGCGATATGCGATATGTGATAGTTTTGTCACATCACATGTTTTTCAATGGATTATTTTAAGAAGCTCTACGATTGAGATTTTTGCGGTAACTTCGCATCACAACATGAGTATTTGGATTGAATGTACCTTAGCCTTAAGCGAATGCAATTTGCGATGTGTGTTTTTAGAAAAAAATTTAGAGCACTTTTTATTTAAAAAGAAAGAAAAAAAGAATTTTATTTCTATGTAAAGGTTTATTTCTTTTTACAAACTAAAGGGACCCTATTTGCTATTTAGCATTTTAGAATAAGATTAAGAGAAATTTGAAATGGGGGAGTTGTTGTATAGCACAACAATTGGCGATTCACTGAAAAACCAATTATCTCTTAATAAAATGATGAAATTTCTAATACTTTCTCAAGAACAAACAATTGAGGAAAATGAAACTATTTTGAAATTAGTTACATAAATAAAATTACTCTGAATAAGAAAAATTGATCAATTTTGTAATTTCTTTTACAAACCCTTATTATAAATGAAAACATTTTTGGTTTCTTCAAGCCTTGATTGGTTTTTAAAGATAAAGTAGGGGGCTCCTCCAACTTAGCTTTTGAATTTACTCCTTTGTCACAGGTAGTGCCATTGCTACCAACAAACGTCTATATCTAGACAAGGGTTTACCTTTTACCATCAATTATTCATTATTCCATCCATCTAAGAGTATAATATTTTAAATATGAATTTAAGATATATATATCTATATTATATATATATATATATATATATATAATATATATATATATATATATATATATATTATATTTTTTTTTTTAATTTTTTTTTTTGTTATTTTATTATTATTTTTTGTTTTTGTTTGTTTTGTGTGTTTTGTTTTTTTGTTTTGTTTTTTGTTTTTTTTTGTTTTTTTTGTTTTTTTTTGTTTTGGGTTTTTTTTTTTGCTTTTTTGTTTTTTTTGTTGTTTTGTTTTTGTTATTTTATTTTATTTTTATTTATTTATTTATTTTTAGATAAAATCCATTGCCTTGGTTTGGGAGCCAGAACGTGGCAATGCCATTCACTGGTTGTAATTGAACTGAACAAGTTGGCTCATAATGAGACCCCTTGTCTTATGATTATAAGCCATTACCTTGTTTTGGTATGCAGTATTGGTAATGTCAGTTTGATTAGTTCCCTATGATTATGGTAAGCAATCTCGTAATGAGACCTCTTATCTTTTAAATCAAATATATTTTAGAATTACACTCTAAAAAATCATAAACCTAGTGGATGGGGTGAATCTTTAACTCCTTAAGAGTTATTGGATGACAATTATAGAGATGTAGATGCTTAGTTGTAGAAAGACTTTACTTTTTAAAAAATAACCTTTCTCAGCTGATAAAACTTAAAATGATTCACCATGTTTTCTAGTTTTGAAAGATTTTCACAATTACAAAGAACATCTCAGAGTTTTATGATGTTTATCTAATGTCCAAAACTGTAATCATTTCCTTGAAAGTTTCTACTTTTTAAAAGTGGATATTTACAATATATTTTCAAAGATATTTCAATAGTAAAAATCCAATGGTATACTATTTACAACATTATTTTTGAAATAAATCAAAATTTGCAAATAAATAAAATGTACAGATAAGAAGGGGTTACCTCCTTAGAGAAAGAATTTCTTTAGGATAAGCCCATTTATAGGAAGAGAGTCTCTCTTTCCTGTTATGTCTTGCAGTAGAAATGTTGATGAGCCTATATTTTTGACAATCTGGAATGGTCCAAGCCACATCTTCTGAAATTTGGTATGCTTACATTTTTCTTCATGTTCTTTGTCCCATTTCAAAATGAGATCACCAATCTGTAATGTTTTTAAGCCGGTTGAAGTTGCATCAAAAGAGGATTTAGTGACTCGCTGATTTTTAGCGTGAGTAATCTTCGCCCTTTCTCTTTCCTCATCTAATTTAAGAATTTGATCAAACCTTAATTGAATAGAGGAAGAAGGAGTTTCTTCAATGAATTGTACTAGGGCTAGTGATGGGAGGGCTAGATTTGATGGAATAACAACTTCTTTCACATACACTAAGTTAAAAGGAGAAGTACCTATTGAGGCCTTCTGAGTTATGCAATCTACCCATAGTGTGAATATTAAAGATTTATGCCAATTCTTTTGGCTTTGATCAATAGTTCTTTTAATAATACTGATGAGACTTTTGTTAGTTGACTCTACTAATCCATTTCCTTGGGGATAGTAACTTGCAGAGTATTTTAACTTAGAACCTCTCTTAAGAGAAAATTTGACTATGCTATTTCCAGAAAAATAAGATGCATTGTCAAAGATAAGCGCATTAGGTAAACCAAACCTGGTGATAATGAAATGATCAATAAATTCAATAATCGCATCAGAATTTGCTACATTTAGTGGAATTGCTTCTACCCACTTAGTGAAGTAGTCCATGGCTATAAGGATGTATCTATGTTGCTTGGAAGAATGAGGAATGATCTCTCTTATAATATCAAGCCCCCACTGCTCAAATTGTTTCTCAATGTTAACTGGTTTTAAAGGAAAGGCTGGTTTCCCTTGTCTCCCACTAGTAGTTTGGCATATCTTACATTTCCTCACATATTCATGGGTATATTTGAACAAAGTTCGCCAATAATACCCATCATGCAGTATTTTGTGTGCTGTAGTGTCTCCTCCAAAGTTTCCACTAGCTAGGCCATCATGGAGTTCCTGTAAAACCATTTGTGCTTCAGATTTTTCAAGGCATCTTAACAAAATAGAATCATAGTTTCTCTCGAATAACACATTATCAATAATTTCATAGTGTTTGGCTTTTAACCTTAGGGCACATTTTTTTTTGTAGCTGAATTCAGGGGGGGCATATCCATTTCTCAAGTAAAAAATTAAATCTGCATATTGAGATCCAGAATCAATCATACCTATCTCATTTACTTGTGTAGTACTACCTGAATCTTCATGATCTGGTATATTGGAAGCTCCTGCCAGTAACCTGCAAAACCTTGTCCTCTAACAATTTTCACTGGTTTAATATCAATGTCATATTCTTGTAAAGCTATTACCCAGTTAGCTCTTTTCTCCCCTACTTCTCTTAGAATTAGCAATTACCTCACTTCAGCGAATGCGACTATCACTTTTGTATGTGTTTTCAGGAGGAAAGGTCTAAAATGTTTAATAGACTTAAATATAGCAGAGCCTTGTTTCCCAACTTCTGAATAATTAAGATCAACACCCTGCAAATTGGAACTAAATAAAGATATGGGTGCTTCCACCTCCTGATCATTGATTTGTGTTAAAACAACAACATAAGATGATTGAGTGGCCAAAGTATACAAAATAAATTGACTAGAAAATTTCAGAATATTCAATGCAGGAGCATTAATGATTGTTGTTTGATTGATTCAAAAGCTTCTCTTTCGTTATGTCCCCATTTGGAGACTGATTTTTTCTTAATCATGGATTGCAAGGGTAGAACAGTATGACAAAAATCAGGAACAAATCCTTTTACAAAATTTATCTGTCCCAAGAATGATTGCATAGATTTCTTATTATATGGTAAAGGGATATCATAAATCTCCTTTATCCTATCAGGATCAATGTACATGCCATTTTTGGATACAATAAACCCTAAGAGTTTACCTTCATTAAGAGGAAATAATGATTTTTTAGGATTTAAGGAGATCCCATACTTTTTGCAACGCTCAAAGATTTGCTTTAAATCATGCAAACGGTTGCTCTTTTTCTTAGAATAAACAATTATGTCATCCAAGTAAATAATGACCATTTTATTGATCAAACCTTTGAAAGCTATGACCGTGGCTCGTTGGAAAGTAGCTCCATCATTTATCAAACCAAAAGGCATTTTCTGATAAGCATATGTTCCCCATTTGGTTTTGAATGTAGTCTTTAACCTATCATCTGGATGTACCAGGCTCTGATTATATCCTGAAAAACTATCAAGAAAAGACATTAATTTTGAACCAGCTACTGATTGAAGTACCTGCTCCATTGTTGGTAATGGGAAATTATCTTTTTGACATGATCTGTTGAGATTTATAAAATCTATACAAATCCTAATATCACCATTCTTTTTTCTGACAGGTACCAAATTTGAGACCCATTTCAAATGTCTGACATGGAAAATTATTTTGGCTTTAAGGAGTTTATTCAACTCTAATTTGATTTGACTCTCAAGATTGGGGTGAATTTTCCTTAATTTCTGTTGTAGAGGTTTCTCATAAGAAATCATTGGAATTGTATGTTTAATAATAGAGGTATTATAAGTCTTCAGATCCTCATAATTCCAATCAAAAACATTTTTATATTTTTTCAATAATCGGATGAAAGAAAATCTTTCATTAGGTGAAAGTCCAATTCCCAGATTGACATTTTGTGGTTTGGCATCGGCACCAAGATTTACTAATTCAAACCTTAAAGTTGAAATTTGAAGCATTGAATTAGTGACTTTTTTGAATTTATCCTTTATATCATATAGATCTTCCAATTTAACCACAGTTTTAGGAATGGGATTTTCATTGAGTTTCTGATTTAATTGAAGATCATGATCACTTTCATCGATAATTTGATCATCATAAGATCCTTCAGATGTCAAGAAATTTAAGATATCCTCATCATGATTGAACACATGCCAATTGGTGACACTATCTGGGATGGATGGTCTAAAAATTAGTTCAATATAAAATCTATCTAGACTATAATCCTCAGATGGGAGGAGCTTAGAAGCTACATTAGCCAAGAGATCTACTTCTGCATTTTGTGATCTGGGAATAGGAGAGATATCAAATGCCAGAAAATGAGAAATAAGATCTTGAGCGAGTGATTGATAATGTTTGATGTTTCCGGAAAGATAATGTATAGTATTTCTTACTTGATTTATCACTCTTTCAGAATCACCAAACACTTTCATATATTTCCTATTAAGACTTATTGCTTTATAAAGACCTTGAATCAAGGCTTCATATTCTATAGTATTATTGGTACACTAAAATTCTAACATGCATGATAACATTGTCTTTTCTCCTTCAAGACTAATTAGAATACATCTTGCTCCTGCACCGTCATTAAATTTAGGTCCATCAAAATACAAGGACGAAAATAAAGGATTATCTACAAGTTTATCTACAAGTTTATCTACAACATTAACACACTTAGAAGTATTGGTCTGTGAAAAATTTTCAACTTGTGATGTGACATTACTAACTAAAAAAGGTGGTTTCTGAGCATTGAAGTTCCTAAAAAATGATTCAGCCAAATAGTTTCCAAGAATATTATTATTGAAGGCTACTGGTTCATTTTCTTCTTCAAATTCTGTTACTGTGTGAGTCACATGTTTTTTTCGGTCGATTCTGAATTGATTTGGCTTCCCATTATAAGGAATCCACATGTGAGACCAGTCAGTTGAAATATACCCATGAAGTTTTTCAGACCAATCTCTGCTAAGAATTAAACCATAAAACTCAGGGATGTCAGCAATCAATATATCAATTATTTGAAAAACCCTTGGATTAGTAGATAGTCTAATAGTAACTGAATTTATTTCCCCTAAAACTTGAACCTTAGTTCAATCCAATTGGACAATATGAACTATAGATTTCTGAGATTAGATATTTAGTTTGGAGCAAACTGATGCTGGCATTATATTTAATGAAGCCCCTGAATCAATCAAGTAGTTATGCAAATTTCTATTGAATGTCTCATAAGTCAAAAGAAAAGGATGGGTATGAGAATTTGATCTATCCCTAATTAAAACAACGTCAATAGAATCCACCTTATCAGATGGGGCCTTCCCGATCCTCTGGCAGCCTTGGATAATACATTAGTTGGAAGAGGAGAAGAAGGTAATGCATTTAATTCCTTAAGCAACAACTTTTGTTGATGCTTGAGCTTGCTAAGTTCATGAAGAGAAATGTTTTCTCGATTCTTCTTCATATCTTCAATTATGTTATAATCCATGGAATCTGAAACTACTAGAGTTTTTGATGATGATGGAGGATTGGATCAAGATGGTTTTGTTTGGGGAGATGAAATTGGAGTTTTCTTTGTGGGAATTTTCTCTTTAGTAACAAGATTTGAGTTTTTCCTCTTTTGATTTGACTAATTAGGCTCTATTATATTTTTACTTTTGGTGTTTACTTTATGCTGTTTACTGGTAGGGATTCCTTTTCACTTTCGTTATCAGATTTTGGTAGAATAAAGTCCCACATTCCATGACATTCAACTATTTCTTCTTCCTATGTTTCTTCAGCTCATAAAATTGTATCTTCTTCTTCATCATCATCATCTAAATCACATTCTGCATTTGATATAATGTTTGGAGGCTGAGGATTTACTCGTTGATTTCTTTTAAAATTCCTAAATGGTTTTTTTGATGAAGATTCAGCTACTTGCTTTTTAATCATTACCATTTCATTGGACATAGTTTTAAGAACATTTTGTAGGGCTTCCATGTCATATGGATCTTTGGTTGCTTTCTTCTTTGATTCATATCTAAAGGTTACTTTCTTGGATTTTCTTCCCTCTAATTCGTTTTTATTTTCTACGGCCAAGATACGTTTTTCAACAGCTATTGCTTCTTTCATATTTTCAGCTAACATCGGTTAGGCAGATTTATCAACGAAGATGGTTGTGTTTGAAGGTAGAGCAGAAATGTACCATTCAATTTGGACCTCCTCGCTAGGCTTGGACGCCATAGGTATTTTATTCAATAACTTATTGAAATGTGAGTTGAAGTCCTTAATGGTTTCTTTTGGTTCAGCTTTCAAATTGGAGAGGTCATTTATCAAAGTTTTTGTAGACCTATCATCTCCAAATTTAGTTAAAAATTGCTCTTGAAAATCATCACAGCTATTAATAGAGCCTAATGGTAACAAAAAGTACCATGATCCTACTGCTCCTTGTAGAGTATATGGGAATAATATTAGAATTGTGTCTTCTTTTGCTACTCCATTCAAATTAATGGACAACATGAAATTATTTATATGTTCTTCAGCTAATAGACCATTATCAGGGTTAAATTTAGGTAACCATTTTTTTGGACGTGCTGGTAATTGGGTCAAAGGTCCAATCATCCTAGTAGCCCCTGGGTTGGTCCATAGCCTTGGCTGAGGTTGATTCTATGCCATTTTCAGGATATTAGTGGAAGAGAGTGAAGCAGTGGTTGAAGGTGATTGGGTAGAGGATGGTGTAGCTCTTGTACTTGTGTGAACCACGATCTGGAGTTGGGAAGTGGGTGTGTTTCCTTGCAATGATATGGATGGAATGGATGATGATGATGAAAGAACCTTGTTGTTATATTCTGATGGTTTTCTCTTAGCCTTTTACCACTTGGTAGAGGGAATTCAACTAGTGGGATTCGAAGTTTTTCACTTTGTGCTCTAGTTAGTGGTTGCGATGGGATATATTGAGAAGTGACACTACCTTGGGATAACTCGGACTTTTCTTGAGATCTTGAAATTCCCTACAATTTTTGGATCAATGATTATAGTTCAGGGGGTTTAGAAGAAGAACTATCTGTCTTGTTTAGGATTTCAGCAATGGGTTCAGTATTTTTCTTTTCAACTTCTCACTTGGGCATAGGAGATTTGGAATGCGAATGAGAAGTTGGACGTGATGGTGAGGGAGTTTTACTCTTAGAATGACTTGTAGATTTAGATTTACTTACCATTCATAGTCACCCTCCTTCCAGCGCCAAAAATTTTGATGCCTCAATAATCATTGCACCAACATTGGGGATAACTACTCGGTCCGACTCTTAATACAGTTTCTTTTCCGTTTGGTATGGTGGCTCTGACTGGGTAGTATGGGACCAGTTTCCCAATAGAATGTGTTTTGATGAATTGGTGTTTAATATATATAACAAAATGATAGAAGGTTTTGGACAATAAACTTATGAAAGTATACAAATAGATCTATATATAACTCGGGTAATCCAATATCAATGCGATTTATAATGATTTCTGGTATTCAAATGCTAAAGAAGATCAATCACTTGGCTACAAAAAGTTAAGCATGAATGATGATCACTTTAAATAAAGTGATATAGAGCACATCACATATCATAATAACATCAATTGTCGGCATATGTGTTTAGAATATCAATTCCAATTTATTCAAAGGTGATATAATGTAGAATTGTATGAACATTCACATATAACAACAATATCGAATCAAAAGACTGTTTAATTGCATAACATGAAACAAAATACATCGATAAAAGTACCATATTTATTTGAGTCCTCTCATGGAAGTGATAGTCTGGTTCACTCTTCCTATTTTGAAAACTTCAAAAAGATACAGAAATGCAAGTCCTCTTAAAATCCTTTACAACAAGTTTGAACCTTGATCCTTGTTTTCTACAAAATTAAGAAGTGTAGAAACACTATCTTCTTCAATCTAATTTAATACAATTTCAAGACCCTTTATAAAATGACATGAAAGGGTATTTATAGTAAAAATAAAAACAAACTATTCATAAAAAGTGCTTAGGGTGGTTGGAACAGCCTTTCCCAAAATATGGGATTCCATGTTAAAAATAGAATTGTGATAACTTTTGAAAAGATGCATTGCATCTATTATTCCTCCTTCAGCTTTAATTGACAAATCTCGAGCATATTTTGGATCTCTAACAGATGACTCATTCTAGCATGCAACTAACCTATGTATACTGCATTCGAGAGTTTTGGCATCATGCGATCAGCTGCATCAGTAAGACATTTGATTGTCATTTGTTAGCTATGTGGTTTGAATAAATAGAAGTAATGTGCTCCTCTTTGGTATTCAAATCTTGCTTCCATTGTTTTTCCAACACTTTTGCTTTTGGAAGGTTTTTTGGGGAACACTCAAAAATTAAATTGGCACTGTGTAAGTTATGATTTATCAGCTCTATGATACTAATCATCAATGCCCTGGCCCTTAAAGTTTCTCTTTCTGCTTTGATCAACTGTGTCTCCCATTCTAAAAATAATATCTCCTTATGAGATTCTTCAATTACCGAAAATTTAGCAGCCCTTCCCTTTTCTGTGTTTTTCCAAGAGATGTAACCTGTGATTTTTTCATCTGCATCCTTTAATTCCAACCTGGAATTAACCGCTTGATTTATCAGTGCGTTGGTTTTAATACATAATGGATAAATGAGAGATATCTTTTGGTAGAATTGGGTTAGCTATTGAGAGAATAAATTATTTATTTGTAAGGCTTCCATTATAAACTCTTCAAATTTGGGATTGTCTTTGAATTGCTCCATTAAGAGTTGTAGCTTCTTTATTTGCTCATCCTTAGATTTCCTCTCTTCATGATGTGACAGTTTTAGCTGTCCGAACTCCTAAGATAGTCATTGTTGTCTTTCAATAGCCTACTGATCAATCCTCTGGTTTTACACCCTTAACTATTCTTCAAGTTGTTTAATATTTTGATCTTTTTCCTTGACCAATTGATTAGCTTCGGTTGCTTTGTCTATCGTCGCAACTGTATGCGCTCTTCCAAACTGAGATAATTTGGTCAAGTCCTCAGAGGGATTGACTTCTAAGTCTTTCCAGATGACATTCATGGATTCATCTTGAGGAAATATTGCTGATGCTTGGTCTATCTTTCTCTTTTTCCTTTGCCTTTTGACTACAACTTTGTGTTTAGGGATATAAAACACATCCTAAGGTGTAATTTCCTCAATGCTTAGTGTAATCTTTGATGAAGGATACTCAGGGATTATATCAGTTTCTTTTAGTGCTGAGTCCTTACTGGATGGTTTTTCAATCATAGGATCATGAATCATGGCATGTTGTCTTAAGGGGGGTTCGAGTGTGATAATATTTTGGGTATCACTTTGACCTTTGAGATTTTGATCAAACTGTTCCCATTCTTTGATTAATATCGGATCAATGTGGACATCTATGCCTAACTCTTCACTTGCTTTGTCACTTGTCTTGGCTGCACCATAAGTTTTCTCTATATCCTGCTCCGTGCTTCACTCTGTTTGCTGGATGACTGGTGCAATATTTAATAAGTCCAGTGGTACTGTCTGAACCCTTTGCATCCTGTATTTGATGAATTGGTCCATTTTTTCTGATTCCAGCTTGATTTTTGCTAGGTGGCTCACTTGTGTGAATGTCTTTGCTGATGTAAATAAGTCATCGAATTCATCATTCTCATGGAAGAATTGTTTAACCTTTACCTGAGTAGTAAAATTATAAACAACTTTATTTGGGTCATGTTGTCTTTTGGGAATAACAACTAGGTTCAAACCCTTTGTTTTCTTGGCTTCAATTTGGGCATGTTTATAGTCATGCAATGAATAGATGTCGCAGCGAACAGGATAGGTAGACCATAACTATTTCTTAGCGTCTTTGAGATTTTTCTTAAGCCCTTTTTCAACTGTTTGATAGGCTATATCCCTAGCCAATAGTTTGTCTGGGACATAAAGAGGAAGGACATGTGGGTCGGTAATGCTACCAAAAACTATAATTTATGTGAACATTTCTTCCCCAATCCAACTGCCAATTGAAGTTAAATCAATAATAGCCTCCTCGAATAGCCGAGAAGCTTGTCTATTAAAAATGGCCTGATGAATGGGTAGGATGAAACCGTAACAAATTTTGTAGAAATGTTTCTTATATTATTTCTTCCACATGAATTTATGGTAAACATGGATAGGGGTTGGGTCCTAGATAGTCCAATTCCATCCCATTATGGGAAAAACGGAATTGAAACAAATGGTATCGACTATATAGGCACTCATATAAAATGGGCGAACAACTTGGGTGGAAACATACCTGTTTTTCGTATAATCAAGTATTTGGATGGCCATTTTATCTGATAGGATATTAGCCCAATCCATCAAAAAATATTTCAATCTTGCTTCTATTAATGGAACCATTTCAATGGAAAACTTAGCAGTATTAGAGCTTCCAAATAGTCTACACATCATGGCGGCAACATAACAATGTGGAGACACTAGGGAGTCCAAAGAATACATACCAGATTATTCGTGCTTATGTTTGTTAGGGAAGTGTCTCCATTTTCTGATGGGGTCCAACTCTATTTGATTTTCCTTCGAGAAAGCTTCAAGGAATGATTTATTTAAGTACTTCTGGGTCTCTGGAAAATGATACATTTTCTTCAAGTCTTCAAGCTTGAAGGATCCAAACATTCTTCCATCAGCTATGAAGAGCGTCCTGTCTGTTATATTGATGCTTTCAATTACCCATTTTACCATATCATTATATGGAAAAACCTTTCAACTGACCACTATTCGATGAAGAAAAGAGTCAGCAAAATGACTAGGTGTGTTTTCTAACTCTGCAGGTCCATCAGTTGTTGCATGTCCTTCCATTACCTTTGGATTTTCCATTTATAACATATCATATATGCCTTCCCATGAAATTTTCCCACAATCTTGACATGTAGTATCCGAGATCAACACAGTTTTTTCCAGGCCTTCCGCCACTGCAGGGGGAACTTTCATCTGTCGAGTTTTGTTTGACATTTTGGTTGGCTGCATACTTCCAGATTCAAATTGAAAAAATGAAACAGAGGATAATGATAGGCTAAAACTTTTTAGAGTAGATAATGCTTGTAAGGAGAGTGTTGAGATTAGTATAGACAAAAATCGAAGCAAGAGCATTTGATGCGAAAGATTTCGTATTGTAAATTAATATTAACACTAAGGATGAAATCTTGAAGGACCGCAGTCATAATCGTTCTTAAAGTTTTTTCGTAACCAATGACGTGAAACTTTAATGCTCAATGAATAGATCACATCGTAGGTTTCCAAATGTCTTATTAGAATGTGTGTGATAAACTTCCGGTTTTGCGATGAATGATTTCAATATATTATTTTAATATTTAAAGAGAAATCACATATCACAAGTCAGGAGTTATAAGTGCCATGTTCTAAGAGTCTTTCGAATTTCCACGATTGCAATAAGTGATGACCTGGCATATAGAGTTGGGAAATTTCTCATTTAACTTTCCTGGATCATGTTTTCCCTTTATTATTATTGAACCACTTTATTATAGTTTAACATCGCATTGTGCGTCCCCGAGGTAAGTATCACTTGTTTCTGCTGGGATTGCGATATGCGATCGATGTATATCGCATCACAATTTTTTGAGGCTAGCTTCCTTTGGTTTTCAGGTATGCGGAATGTGAGAATCATATCACATCACAAAGTTTCAATAGACCATTAAAACATATTTATTGGAATTGGTGATATGCGATAGTTTTATCGCATTGCATGTTTGTTAATGGATTGTTTTAAGAAGCTCTACGATTGATATTTTTGTGGTAACTTCGCATCACAACCTGAATATTTGGATTGAATGTACCTTAGCCTTAAGCAAATGTGATTTGCGATGTTTGTTTTTTAGAGAAATTTTTATTTAAAAAGCAAGAAACAAATAAATTTATTTCTATGTAAAGGTTTTATTGCTTTTCACAAATTAAAGGGACCCTATTTCCTATTTAGCATCTTAGAATAAGATTAAGAAAAATTTGAAATTGGGGGTTTGTTGTATAGCACAACACCTATATAGGCATAGTTTCTTTGTCATTGCACCTTGCCTTTCCTCTTGTTCCTAATTATTCTTCTCTTCCCTTTCTCTCCTCCTTAGCTCTTGCTCTTCTTTTATATTCTTTTCCATTTCCCGCAACTTCCCCTTTGCGTCTTTTAACCTTTGTTTATCTCTCTTCCTCCATTCTACTCTCTTTTCATGTTGTCGCCTCTTTGCCTCTATCTCCAAGGCTACTTTATCAATAAGATGATCTTCTCTGAACTTGTCTCTTTTCTCAACCTCTATGCTCTCAACAATATTCTTCTTGCCTTTGTCCTACGCTGGTTTGTTGCTCACTGCTACTGTTGTTGTTGCTTCCTATGGTGCTATTGCTTGCAGAGTTGCTTTCCATTTTATAGCCATGTTCGCCAGTTCAATAAGCCCAGAGGATTTGTAGCAATACCTCCAAGGTTCCTCCTATGGCCAATGACATGCCCCATGGATCCATGGATAATACACATTCACACAGTGGTTCTTGCATAGGCAATGGGGATCATACGATTGAAACTCTTGGTGTTGAACTCATTCTTCTTCAAGTCCTCGACCTCGGAATCCACATCCTTCAAGCTCCAGATCTCATACAATCCAATCTGCAAAGGAAGAGTAGGCCATGGTTCCTTCGTTCTCTTGTGCAGTCCTGCTAATAACCGTGTGGAGATGTGATATGAAACCTCTTACATGAAAAACTTATCCATGACAAACCTTGGTAGCACATGCGAAGGATTCTCTCCCCCAAACATCCTGATGAAGGTGCCACCAAGTGAGGCATACCAACTTGCAATGTTAACAAATGCTTGCATTGCTTCTTGGGAGATGCTAGTTGGATCACATTCAAATATAATCTTGTAAATATGGGTGATGAAGTGGTCATACAGCCTCGGCATGAACCCTCGGTAGCTGGACTTAGAGAGAAAGTTGTAATAGATGTTCACAACATCATCTGATGGTGTCCATGTCTAACCCATGCCACGAAACTACTTCTATGCACAAATTGCATCAATCAAGTATGCAAACATATAGAATCTCACTTGCTCGTACTTAGGTGGATTCTAGGCATTAGTCACATGCACTTTTAGCTGAAGATCCAACAAGTATGACCAGTTGAATGACCTTCCTGTTCCAACTGATCCAACACAACCACCCAACTCTGTGGAAAGGTCTCTGTGCTCTCTTGACTATACAAGAAACATGAAAAGATGATCAAGATTTGGTAGGCCTTCCTGAGTGACTTACTCTTGTAGACCTGGTTGGGTGTTGACTTGAAATTTGATGGCTCTTTTACCCAATGTTTCATGATGTCTCTAGTGTTCACATTAATATTGGGAGTAAAGAAGTGTGCATCCATGCAGTTCATTGGTTATGGTAAGTGATACATCTGATGATAATTGTTCATCCCAAGGATATCGAGTTGTGTTCCATTGGCACTACTCAATGTCATCATCTCATGATCAGTATGTGAGACAATCCAATGAATGATGTCTGCACATGGGAAGGTGGGGTACTTGCATGCAACCCTGTACAAGCCTAAATTATGGATGTTGACATAAACATGTCGATCTTTGATATCTTCCTTGAAACTACCTGTGAATATGTCTTTTATTTCCTACCATGTAATCTTCATGTCGTTCTCTATGAACATTTGTGTGTCTGCATAGACCAAAAATTTCATTGACACCTGTTCAACTACATCTCTAGTGCTACTTTCTACAATAGCCTTCGATCCATCCCTCTTGGAAACCAAGTTACCTATACTGCTGAGAAGCTTCTCAACAACTTTTGTACCTCTAGATAGAGTGGACACTCATTGCATGCAAATGTCAGCTTAAAATCAAAATGCACTTCAAGGATTGATCATGCAACAAACTAGGAAATTGTTTGACAAGATTGCACAGCACGGGTTTTCAGAGGTGGGGGATTGTTAGTTGGATCTACGCATTGCACAGTCCCAAATACCAGTTAAAGATGATGATGAATGGAACTGTGTAATGCGCAATCCAGTTGGCTTGCTAATGACTGGAACTACACAATGCATAGTCTAGTCTAGCTTTGATGTTGGATGGGACTGCACATTGCGTAATCCTAGTGGGAAATACTTTGTGAATGTCTCCTGGCACTGCATAATGAATAGCTGGAGAAGTCACTGGAAGCCTCTGCATAATTCTTGGATCCAAGGAAGAGCCTTGATATCTAGAAATATGTAGTGCGTGCCAGGAAGAGCTAGATTCAGGCTAAGATAAACTAGACTTGCCCAAGGGAAACATGAAAATGAGTTGATTTGAATGCATGAGTGAAGGATGGTGTATATATGAGTGAAAAATGATGCATGCAATCAAAATAAATTCAGGAATCTATCAAATAAAAGAACAACAAAGATTATGGGGAGATTCGTCGCAACGACGACTAGTAGTGCAAAAAATGGGTTATGCATACGACACTAAGGAAAGGCAATGTAAAAATTAAAAAAAACACTTCTAAAAGATAAAAAAAATAAAAACAATAGTGGTTTTTCAATAAAAAAGGAAAAATAACACTCACAAGCCAAGGGAACCAAAGCGATAGAAAAAGCTGCAAAAGACAAGAAAAACAAGACTTAGCTGGAAAAGTTGTGTTGACTGTGCCGAATGTTCCTATATGCCTCAAGAATGCCAAAGATAAAAGATTCAATGTACAAATGAGCTCTTGTGGCATCCATTAAATAGATTTGATTTATTTATGGTTTATGATGCGAAGGCCGAAAATATAGGAAAAAGTGACAAGTGGTGACCATTTCTAAAATTAAGTCAAGTGTAACTCCCACTGCTAAAAATAGTTCCTTATTGTTTAGGGGTTATTTTTACTTTGTTATTGTTCAATAAGGGATTCCATGGATGCATGGAGAAATTGTGTAGTAGTAGGGGGAACCAGGAAACTTACTGACACATGCATCAGGCAACAACTGAGGGAATGCCTATGCACAATTCTTGGGCTGAGTGGCTCTAGCTGCCTCTCATGCTTCACACAATTTCCCAGTTGAAGAAAAACTACCAGCTAGGTCTATGCATTTCTAGAGTCGAAGCTCACTGTCAGGTTGAACTGCGTATTTCTAGATAGTAAGGATGGTTTCCCTCTATAAGACCAAATTGTAACCATGTCACGGGGAGTTCATCTTGTGGTTAATCAGAAAATCAAGTAGGAAAACAAAAGTTGTTAAGAAAAAGATAAACTTGATGCAAGCACAAGTACCTGGATTAGTACAAGACAAGCCACTGAGATTTTAGTAGGGATGCTCCAAAATGAAGTGAAGGAAAATTTTTGGAGAGTGATTGTAGATGCTACAACAGATTATACTCTGCATGTCGTCATTGCTAGTTTTACAATGTGTTGATATATTTGTATATGGGAAGTGAATTGATGAGTCAATGGGTAGGTATACCCTCTGGTGGACACATGCCCTCTTTGGCTTACATTTATCTCGTGTGATGTCTGAACACGATGTTTTGGTATTGGAAATAAAGAGCCAATGGAGGTTGGTCGTCATGACCTACTCTGCTTTCAATTGGCTTGGGTTTAAGGTTATTTTGTTTCCTAATATTTTTATCTATAAATGTATTAGATCCTATTAATTGGAGAGACTACCCAGTCTACGAGTTGTGGGTCTTAGTTCGATCAACGGTGTGGTTAGACAAGTAAATTGCAACTCAGTGGAGGTTGATGGAAATGGTTAGGTAATTCTTGGGCACAAGCCCATCAGGCAATGGGGATCGTGGTAAAAGTCGAAAGGGTGGGTCCCATGGAGGATGAGGAGCATCCTTTTTGAAGCTGCTGAGGATATGAAAATGAAAATCAGATGCTCAGCGTATCACCACCATGGCCCAATCATATACAACATGTACTTCTGAGCAAGTAATGCAAATGATTGCGGGTTGGGAGGCCAAACTCAACCAAAAATGCTGAACAAGAGATACAAACAGAGGATTGGTGTTTGATGGTCCTTGATCCAAGCCTCACTCATGGTCATCTCACCTAGTACAAGCCAACAATCCATCTCTATTCGATGTTGAAAAGCATAGTAGCCAAATCTATTATGAATGCAACAGGTTCCATCAAATATGATCCTACCTTTCAAGAAATTAAGAAGGAATTCCAACTTGTTTAATTGCAAATTCAGTACTAGAATGTTCATCCAAGTCATATTTAGAAGCACATTCCATGCCTTCCTCAATCAGAATTACCAGGCTCCAGTACAAGGGACCCAAATCCTGTGGAGTCCTCAGATGACTAGTTTTTAACAGTTTTGTTTTTGTCAAATTATGATTATGTATATGTTGATTAGTAGTAATTTTGTTAGCATGTTAAGGATGAACTGGTTTCTAGATATTCATGCCTATATGACTGAGTATGACAGACTTAAGAACCTCAAATTTTGGATTGCTTATAATGTGTTCTGATGGCCAACAGAGTTGGTTTCCCAATGGGCACAAGGAGGCCACAAAATCTCTTTTATGGATGTAACCTCCTTTGAAAATGAACGAATGAAAGCTCTTACTAAGATTACAAAAAAAAATATTAATATATAAATTTTTTAATTAACAAATTTATTTGTTAATGATTAGAGTATGTTTATAAAGTCCTGAGGGTTAGCTTAATTGGTCGAGTACTCATTGCATAAGAATATCCATATGAGAGGTCACAGGTAATTCTCCTTGACACCCTTTAGGATTAGGCTCTGATATGAGCTGGGGGGATTGATACCTTCGAGAATCTACCTGAGATCGTCTCTATGGATGTGGTGGTTACTGATCTTCAGAGATCACGAAGCATATTTAAAAAAAATAGTGTACGTCTATAATTATAATTGTTACTTAATACATAATTAATATAATTATTATTTAAAATTAATATATTAACACATCATTTAAAATATAATCAATATTTGATTTCATATTTCCATATATCCATGAATTTAAATAATTTTACAGTTTCCATGCCTTTAAATGATTGCGTGAAGAGGTGCTCTAGAGCCATTATGGGAGATATATTGTCCCGTAATGTTACTTTTAAAAATAGTAAAATAATACTTAAATTAACAAATTAAAGATAGTAATAAAAAAAATTAGTATCATCCATAAATAAAATACTTCAATTTCACTTAAATTTTACATCAACTTTAAAAAGAGATATAAAGTTTTTGAAAGTAAAAAAATAATTTAAGTTTTACTATAAGGAAGATATGTAATTTCTTTACTACTTAATATGGAGTTGATATAAAAGAATACTATTGATATTACATTATGTGTAATTTATTTATAGCATTTAAAACAAAATTATATTAAAAACAAAATTATTTTAATGGTAGCCATAAGGAAAATATTTCAATGCCCATATTAAACACGTGTTGCATGGAATCTTAGTCATGTCACTCAAGCTAGAAATTATGCTCTACAAAAACTTATAGAAAAAAATTATAAACTACATTGGATAATGATAAATTATTAATAATTGTGTTGACGATGCTAGACCCGGCAACATTTAGGGGATCTCCTCGATATGAAGTCCCAACTAGACCTCACACCATTTGGTGTAGTAGTTCCATCTGGTACAATGGCCGATTGTCATTATTTAGAGATTTGCCTTAGCTCTTCGGCTAACTTATATCTACTAAATGCTGCAACAGTCTATCTGAGGAAAAACATTCCCTTTTGTAATGTTCACATCCATATATGAATAAAATCTATCTGCTCATATTTCCTCAACTTTTGTTGTGTATGAAATGGTATCAGAGCCAAGTTGGTTCTTTGTCCAAGCAATTTTCATAACTATCTGGTTCTCCCATTGAGTTATATTTGTCCCTGCCTTCGTTTACGGGTTAAAATCGGCGATAAGGCTTTGGTAGAGAGTGTTTTGAGGCCACGGGTTGCCGTGTTTGCTTTCTTCGAGTGCAAAGGTTTTATCTCCTCTGTTCAGGTGCATACTTATATTTAATCTCAATGGCTAGTTCTTTGAATGAATTTGTTCTTCAAACACCCGAGGATAAGAAAATTGCTAAGCAAAAGAGATGGTCTTTTCTGAATAAGTATTTGAACAAATCTTCTGAAGAAAAATTATATGATGAAAAAGTGTTAGTTCAAGAATTCAAGCCGCAACCAAATTGGACATTGCCAGAGATAGAAGTAGACAAGTTATATAAGATTCCTACTTTTCAGTTTAGAGCAGCTTAGTTATTTTGCTTTACTTCCGTGAATATACCTATTTCCACTGATCAGAAAGTCTACTAGATTCCTTTGATTAAAAAAGAAGATATTGAATGGGGTTTAGAACATGGGTTCAAATATATTCATATAGGCATGATTCAGTTTGGGATTAATCCAATTGTCAGACTTGGATTAAATACTTCTTTCCTAACTTTTGTTCTAGATACTAGATTGAGTGATTTTAATGATGCTTTGTTGGGATTTTTTCAGAGCCCTCTTAACAATTGTCTCGTTTGGTCTTCTGTAATCCCCAGATATCAAGTTTCTTTGAGTGATCCATATATAGATAAGTTTCTGAATGCCTATATTAAATTCAATGGTTTCAATGTCGCTCCACAAACTTTGATCGCTCAACTTCATTCTTCTATTTGTCTTCGATTTGTTTCAAGCACAATGCCTCCACTCAATTTGAAATTGTGCTCAAGAGCTTTGAGGGAAGGAGTAATAGTTGGTCCTGGTAATACTGCCCCCTTGCAGATAGGATTTTCAGAATGCATTCTACCCGATGAATGGAATAGCACTTACATTCCATTATCTCAAAGATATCCTCAACTACAAACGTCAAAAGAACCTAAGCAATTGCCTATTGTCAAACATTTTGATGGTTCTTCTGGTCTCAAATTCACAAGCCCTCGTCTTGTCAGATCCATGACTATCTTGGATAGGTCTCCATTTCTAGAGAGTCGAGATAGTACAAAAGCAGTAATACCTCCTCTAGTTATGTGTTCTCCTGCTCCTTTACCAGTACCATCCATATATTCTGCTCCCAAAAGGAATCAAAAGAAACCTCTGACTCACAAATCTGATGATTGCCAATTCTATGTATCCAGTCCATCTTTTAGTTTCCAACTCGAAGATCAGAAGCTTGAACCAGTATTGCCTGATATAAAAATCTTTAGTCTTCCTAGAGCCCAACAAGATCCAATTGCAAAGATTAATGAAAGATATCTAGAGCCTACAAACTCTAGAAGAACTTTCAAGAATGGTACTCTGAAGTTAGACTTTCAATGGATATAGATGAAAAACATGTCAGATACAGATCAAACTGAAATAGAGAAAATGCATAATTATACAAACTATCAGATTGTTTGTATGCTGCGAGAAATAGATGATATAGCCAAAGATGTGCTAGAAATTGAAGAACATATAAAGAAAATGTACAGTGGTTATAATGAATGTTTGGGAATACAGAATGAGCACAAGCAGAAATTGAATGATGCCAATTCCAACATGGGAATAATTTGTAGGTCCCTTGAACACTTGAGATATGCATTACCACAACCTACTTCTCCACCTCATTATAGAGAAGTAGATCTTTCAAGTTCAAGATTAAAGTTTTCCTCTAGTACAGAGGAACCAAAAGATGGTGTTAGAAGTATTTTGTTCAAAAGCATTGATAATATAGATACTGCTAAGATTGAAAAAGTACGAAAAGGAATAATGTTAGCCAGAGAGAAAACAAATTTAATGAGAAATAGGCTAACCACTTTTCCTACTGTTGAAAGCTTGAGGTTACCAAAGGGTTATGTCAACCTGAGTTGCACTCTGCACTATCTTAGTGAGTTGTCCTCCATCCCTGTCACTTGAAACACGAGAACAATGCAGCATTCTAGACTTGGAGGTTTTGGATTTGATTTCATCCCATCATGAGCGAATTGCAGGAACAGGTACACTGGTAGATCATGGCGAGATGATTAACGAGATGAAGAAGGAGAACACATGCTAGAAGACTTTCTTCTAGTTGGATAGACATACTAAGCATATTGACAAGAAAAAAGTGAAGGGAACACATACATTGAACCATCAAGCAAGACCAAGATCATTGAAGACCCCACAACACTATGCCATGCAGAGGAGAAGACAAAATACACGAAGAGTACATCTATCACTCAGCAGTGCAATAGCTTGACATGGATACCACAACCAGCCAGTACATGTCAGTAGTGCCATGTCGAGTTGTGTCATGAGTTGTCTCGGCCACATCACCATTATGGTCCATATCCATTATAATTGAATGTAATGTAAAGTGAATTCCAATGGTCTCACACAAGAAGTCAAAGAGTCATGTCAGTTGAAAAGTCATGGGAAGTTGAACAGTCACGAGGGTAGTCCAAGAGTAACAAGGATCAAGCATCACCATTGTCTATATACACCCCGCCCATTGTATGAGTAATGGATATTTTTACCTTGGCTCCTCCTACATAGCCTTGAGAGTCTGTAGTATGTTCTTTGAGGAGCGAGGAGTGGCTCCAGTGTCCCACTATTGGGACTAGTGATGTACGGTGTACAGATGTGTCTTGGGACTTTTTCTTAATTCATAAGCTTGTTAAAGCCAGCACATTTTCCACATGTTTTCTATATGTTTGCAAGAGTTCTCTTTAAAAATTTGTAATGCATGTTTTCTTAACCTGTACTAGGAGATTTGAACTACTTCGGTTATTTTAGTCCTTACATTGTTGAAGATGTGTTGTTTTTTTATCGATGTTGTTTTGTCTGTGCAGACTACTTCATTGGGCATTAGACATACCATTCTTGTTTGTTGGTTATAACGATCGTCACCACCATGTGGACTACTATGATTGAGGATGTACGTGTTTTCCCTTGCACTTTGGTTTTAACAAATGTCGCATTCGTTGTGGCCTACTCTGCTAGATGCTGGACAGACCCTTGTTGGTTCATGTTTGTCTCTCCCTCGGTGGTACTACTACCTTTCATCTAGAGGCTCACTTTACTTTCTCCCCTTACAGTAAGAGAACCTGGATAAAAGTTACATTACACACTCACCATGCATACTCCCCTCTCTTTTTGAAGATACAAGCATAACACTCTCATGTGCTAAGTTGTCCGAAGAAGAAATTAACAATATCATTGAACACCCAACAGATCCCCTGAGAACTATTTTTGATGCATTAAAACATGAATTCGTAGGGGTTGTGCCAGAGAATTCATCACATCACGACCAACTCTTTTTATCTCGAAGATTGTGTAACATAGATTATCTGCATGATTATTATTGTGTTATGAAAAAACTCCTTTATCAAGCAGCAGATCCTCACAATGTTTCTTATTTAAGGTATTACATAGCTTCAATGCCAGGGAAAATTCCAGATTTGATTAACCAGTATATTGAGACCAACAAGGTACAAATTGAAAATTCTTCATTTGCTGCAGTACATCAGATGATAGTTTCTATTCTGCAAAGAGAATGTGCATCAGAAAAAGCTAAAAAGAATTTTAAAAAATAGATGCATTTCAGTACAAAGTTGTGTAATAATTTTGCAGAAACTTATGATTTTGGATGTAGTAGCAAATCTAAAAAGAAAGTGCCAAAAGTTTCATGC
The DNA here is from genome assembly GCA_000404065.3 of Pinus taeda. Taxonomy (NCBI): domain Eukaryota; kingdom Viridiplantae; phylum Streptophyta; class Pinopsida; order Pinales; family Pinaceae; genus Pinus; species Pinus taeda. The sequence continues at coordinate 52,723 of APFE031293715.1, forward strand.
TCATGCAAGACAGATAAGTACACTCCCAGGAAAAAATACTATCCTTCTAAGTTTTCCAAAAACAAGAGGACAGTATTCAGGAAAAGAGCAAAGCCTTCTAAAAGAGTAACCTATTTTATATGTGGGAAAGAAGGCCATTATGAAAATACATGCAAATAGAAAAAGAACAAGAAATAGATGAAAATTATGGATGTCTTCACTATAGTCCATAATCCAGAGAATTGGGATCTAATATCCCACTCAGATGTAGAATATTTTGAAATTTCCAGTGATTCTTCTACCTCAAACATTGATGATTTACCTAATATCAGCAAAATAAGGTTGGAATCTGATTCCTTTGACTCTGATGAAACTTTTATTGCTGACATTAAAATGTTTTGCTTCAATAAAACAGATAATTTGCAGAATTAGATTGATGAAATTAAGACATAGCTAGCCCAGCTTGCACCATCCCAATTAACAGCCATAAGAAGATTGAAAGAAAAGTTGGAAAGCTTAGAAAAACAATTACCTTCCAAAAAGGTCATTGCTGATGAGAATTTCGTGGCAAGAGGTTTCATTCAATGTTAAAACCATTGAGTTTTACAGAAGCTTCCCAAGATACAGGTATCGATGAAATCAATACTCTCAAGAAAAAAATTAGCAGTTTGGAATCATCTATTAATTTAACGAGATCAGAAATGTTACAATTATCAGTTAAACTTCAAAATCTTATTTCTGAATATGATGATGCTAATTCCAAATAGGTGAGAATTCTGATGAAGGATATTCCAGAAGAAATGCCCATGAAATCTAAGGAAGTAGATTTAGTAAACATCATGGGAATAGGAGATAAAGTGGTAATTCCTCTGAAAATAAAATTGCCAAACATAAAGGAATACACTTTAGATGCACAAATTGATTCTGGAGCTATGTGTAGTTGCTATAAGTTTGGTGCAATTCCTTCTTATTACCGGCAACCTACTAAACTATCCTTCAGAGCTGTAAATAAAGAATTAATGGAGATTAACTATATATCTCCTGATTTTCCAGTCTATTTGAATCATCTACAGACTTATGTTACATTGTACAGTTTTGATACAGGCTCAGATGTCTTGTTAGGAAAAGATTTTTTGAAAATATTCCTCCCAGTTACCTTTGGCAAAGACTCCGTCACATTTACTACTAATGAAGGACCTGTTATGATTCCTGCAAAGAATGAGTATCAACTTAAGGTCAAGCCTAGTGAAGAAGATAATTTGCAGGACTCTATGCAGAATCTTACAAAAATTCAAAAAATTGTCAAGCATGAAAAAATTCATGGACAAAAGGCATTGCAAGCGATCTCAGAGAAGCTACACTAATATTGCACAGCAAGCAGGCCAGACGCTTTCTGGACTAGAGAGAAATATTTTGTAGCATTACCTTATAAATAAGGGTATGTTCCTAAAGCACAGAAAGCAAGTGCTAACTATATGTCGCCTACTGAACAAGCCTTGTGCAAACAAGAAATTCAACAACTGCTTGAACAACATTTGATTGAACCTTGCAAAATCCCATGGGCCTGTCCAGCTTTCTACATCAACAAACATAGTGAGCAAAAACGTGGCAAGAAGAGGTTGGTAATTAATTACAAAATATTGAATGAGGCCCTCATGCCTATCAGGTATCCTCTTCGCAATAAATAATTGTTGCTTACTAAAATAACCAATGCCAATGTTTTCAGCAAATTTGATCTTAAAAGTGGGTTTTGGCAAATTGGCGTTATTCTAGAAGACAGGTATAAAACCGCCTTCACAGTTCCACATGGCCAATACCAATGGACAATCATGCCATTTGGATTAAAGAATGCTCCGTCTAAATTTCAAAAAAGGATGGAAGATATTTTTGGAGGGGTAGAATATGTAATTGTATATATTGATGATTTTCTTGTGTTTAGCAAGGATGTAAATACTCACAAGATGCATTTAGAAATTTTTTATGAAATGGTATCAGAGCCAAGTTGCTTCTTTGTCCAAGCAATTTTCATAACTATATGGTTCTCCCATTCAGTTATATTTGTCTCTGCCTTTGTTTACGGGTTAAAAATCGGCGATAAGGCTTTGGTAGAGAGCGTTTTGAGGTGACAGACTACTGTGTTTGCTTTCCTAGAGCGCAAAGGTTTTATCTCCTCTGTTCAAGTGCATACTTATATTTGATCTCAATGGCTGGTTCTTTGAATGAATTTGTTCTTCAAAAACCTGAGGATAAGAAAATTGCTAAGCAAAAGAGATGGTCTTTTCTGAATAAGTATTTGAACAAATCTTCTGAAGAAAAATTATATGATGAAAAAGTGTTAGTTCAAGAATTCGAGCTGCAGCCAAATTGGACATTGCTAGAGATAGAAGTAGACAAGTTATATAAGGTTCCTACTTTTTAGTTTAGAGTAGCTCAGTTAATTTGCTTTACTTTCATGAATATACCTACTTCCATTGATAAGAATGTCTACCAGATTCCTTTGATTAAAAAAGAAGATATTGAATGGGGTTTAGAACATGGGTTCAAATATATTCATATAGGCATGATTCAGTTTGGGATTGTGCCAGAGAATTCATCACATCACGACCAACTCTTTTTATCTCAAAGATTGTGTAACATAGATTATCTGCATGATTATTATTGTGTTATGAAAAAACTCCTTTATCAAGCAGCAGATCCTCACAATGTTTCTTATTTAAGGTATTACATAGCTTCAATGCCAGGGAAAATTCCAGATTTGATTAACCAGTATATTGAGACCAACAAGGTACAAATTGAAAATTCTTCATTTGCTGCAGTACATCAGATGATAGTTTCTATTCTGCAAAGAGAATGTGCATCAGAAAAAGCTAAAAAAGAATTTTAAAAAACAGATGCATTTCAGTACAAAGTTGTGTAATAATTTTGCAGAAACTTATGATTTTGGATGTAGTAGTAAATCTAAAAAGAAAGTGCCAAAAGTTTCATGCTCATGCAAGACAAATAAGTACACTCCCAGGAAAAAATACTATCCTTCTAAGTTTTCCAAAAACAAGAGGACAATATTCAGGAAAAGAGCAAAGCCTTCTAAAAGAGTAACCTATTTTATATGTGGGAAAGAAGGCCATTATGCAAATACATGCAAAGAGAAAAGGAACAAGAAATAGATGAAAATTATGGATGTCTTCACTATAGTCCATAATCCAGAGAATTGGGATCTAATATCCCACTCAGATGTAGAATATTTTGAAATTTCCAGTGATTCTTCTACCTCAAACATTGATGATTTACCTAATATCAGCAAAATAAGGTTGGAATCTGATTCCTTTGACTCTGATGAAACTTTTATTGCTGACATTAAAATGTTTTGCTTCAATAAAACAGATAATTTGCAGAATTAGATTGATGACATTAAGACATAGCTAGCCCAGCTTGCACCATCCCAATTAACAGCCATAAGAAGATTGAAAGAAAAGCTGGAAAGCTTAGAAAAACAATTACCTTCCAAAAAGGTCATTGCTGATGAGAATTTCGTGGCAAGAGGTTTCATTCAATGTTAAAACCATTGAGTTTTACAGAAGCTTCCCAAGATACAGGTATCGATGAAATCAATACTCTCAAGAAAAAAATTAGCAGTTTGGAATCATCTATTAATTTAACGAGATCAGAAATGTTACAATTATCAGTTAAACTTCAAAATCTTATTTCTGAATATGATGATGCTAATTCCAAATTGGTGAGAATTCTGATGAAGGATATTCCAGAAGAAATGCCCATGAAATCTAAGGAAGTAGATTTAGTAAACATCATGGGAATAGGAGATAAAGTGGTAATTCCTCTGAAAATAAAATTGCCAAACATAAAGGAATACACTTTAGATGCACAAATTGATTCTGGAGCTATGTGTAGTTGCTGTAAGTTTGGTGCAATTCCTTCTTATTACTGGCAACCTACTAAACTATCCTTCAGAGCTGTAAATAAAGAATTAATGGAGATTAACTATATATCTCCTGATTTTCCAGTCTATTTGAATCATCTACAGACTTATGTTACATTGTACAGTTTTGATACAGGCTCAGATGTCTTGTTAGGAAAAGATTTTTTGAAAATATTCCTCCCAGTTACCTTTGGCAAAGACTTCGTCACATTTACTACTAATGAAGGACTTGTTATGATTCCTGCAAAGAATGAGTATCAACTTAAGGTCAAGCCTAGTGAAGAAGATAATTTGCAGGACTCTATGCAGAATCTTACAAAAATTCAAAAAATTGTCAAGCATGAAAAAATTCATGGACAAAAGGCATTGCAAGCGATCTCAGAGAAGCTACACTAATATTGCACAGCAAGCAGGCCAGACGCTTTCTGGACTAGAGAGAAATATTTTGTAGCATTACCTTATAAATAAGGGTATGTTCCTAAAGCACAGAAAGCAAGTGCTAACTATATGTCGCCTACTGAACAAGCCTTGTGCAAACAAGAAATTCAACAACTGCTTGAACAACATTTGATTGAACCTTGCAAAATCCCATGGGCCTGTCCAGCTTTCTACGTCAACAAACATAGTGAGCAAAAACGTGGCAAGAAGAGGTTGGTAATTAATTACAAAATATTGAATGAGGCCCTCATGCCTATCAGGTATCCTCTTCGCAATAAATAATTGTTGCTTACTAAAATAACCAATGCCAATGTTTTCAGCAAATTTGATCTTAAAAGCGGGTTTTGGCAAATTGGCGTTATTCTAGAAGACAGGTATAAAACCGCCTTCACAGATATTTTTGGAGGGGTAGAATATGTAATTGTATATATTGATGATTTTCTTGTGTTTAGCAAGGATGTAAATACTCACAAGATGCATTTAGAAATTTTTTTATGAAATGGTATCAGAGCCAAGTTGCTTCTTTGTCCAAGCAATTTTCATAACTATCTGGTTCTCCCATTGAGTTATATTTGTCCCTGCCTTTGTTTACGGGTTAAAATCGGAGATAAGGCTTTGGTAGAGAGCGTTTTGAGGTGACAGACTACTGTGTTTGCTCTCCTAGAGCGCAAAGGTTTTATCTCCTCTGTTCAAGTGCATACTTATATTTGATCTCAATGGCTGGTTCTTTGAATGAATTTGTTCTTCAAAAACCTGAGGATAAGAAAATTGCTAAGCAAAAGAGATGGTATTTTCTGAATAAGTATTTGAACAAATATTCTGAAGAAAAATTATATGATAAAAAAGTGTTAGTTCAAGAATTCGAGCCGCAGCCAAATTGGACATTGCCAGAGATAGAAGTAGACAAGTTATATAAGGTTCCTACTTTTTAGTTTAGAGTAGATCAGTTAATTTGCTTTACTTTCGTGAATATACCTACTTCCATTGATAAGAATGTCTACCAGATTCCTTTGATTAAAAAAGAAGATATTGAATGGGGTTTAGAACATGGGTTCAAATATATTCATATAGGCATGATTCAGTTTGGGATTAATCCACTTGTCAGACCTGGATTAAATACTTCTTTCCTAACTTGTGTTCTGGATACTAGAATGAATGATTTTAATGATGCTTTGTTGGGAGGTTTTCAGATCCCTCTTAACAATGGTCCCATTTGGTCTTCTGTAATCCCCAGATATCAAGTTTCTTTGAGTGATCCATATATAGATGAGTTTCTGAATGCCTATATTCAGTTCAATGGTTTCAATGTCGCTCCATAAACTTTGATTTCTCAACTTCATTCTTCTAATTGTCTTCGATTTGTTTCAAGCATAATGCCTCCACTCAATCCGAAACTGTGCTCAAGATCTTTGAGGGAAGGAGTAATAGTTGGTCTTGGTAATAATTCCTCCTTACAGAGAATTTTTAGAATGCACTCTACCTGATGAATGGAATAGCACTTACATTCCATTATCTCAAAGATATCCTCAACTGCAAATGTCAAAAGAACCTAAGCAATTGTCTATCGTCAAAGATTCTGATGGTTCTTTTGGTCTCAAATTCACAAGCCCTCATCTTGTCAGTTCGATGACTATCTTGGATAGGTCTCCATTTCTAGAGAGTCTATACAGTACAAAAGCAGTAATACCTCCTCCAGTTATGTGTTCTCCTGCTCCTTTACCAATACTGTCCATATATTCTGCTCCCAAAAGGAATAAAAAGAAACCTCTGACTCACAAATTTGATGATTTCCAATTCTATGTATTTGGTCCATCTTCTAGTTTCCAACTCGAAGATCAAAAGCTTGAACCAGTATTGCCTAATATAAAAAGATTTAGTCTTCCCAGAGCCCAACAAGATCCAATTGCAAATAATGAAAGATATCTAGAGCCTACAAACACTAGAAGAACTTTCAAGAATGGTACTCTAAAGTCAGAATTTCAATGGATACAGATGAAAAACATGTCAGATATAGATCAAACAGAAATAGAGAAAATGCATAATTATACAAACTATCAGATTGTTTATATGCTGGTTATATAGATGATATAGCCAAAGATGTGCTAGAAATTAAAGAACATATAAAGAAAATGCACAGTGGTTATAATGAATGTTTGGGAATACAGAATGAGAACAAACAAAAATTGAATGATATCAATTCAAACTCTATAGTGTATTCGTATCGAGTAGCAATATGGATTCCAAAATTAGATAGTTAATGGTTTCGCAGAAATTAAAATTACAAATATGCTCACTCCTAGGCATATACTTAAACATGAACAACCTAAACCAGGGACTCCACCAGTTATTATCAATATCTAACTATGTTGCATATGCAATGACTCTAACATAACCATGTATCCTGGCCCTCTGATGGATAGATAAATAATCTTGCCATGTCCAATCAGTATGTTGGACAAAACTGAAATAGACTGGAACTAGTCCTCTAGATAGTGAATAATAGACACGCCAAGGCCTATCTCTATAAGGTAACTCACTATTATAGGCTATCATGCCAGACTCTCAATCAAACCACATCTATAAAATAATTTGGATGACTTCTACCGGTAATGACTTGACTATTAAAACAAAACAATCCCAATAGGATTCGTATTTACACTGACTACAGACCAAGATTGAACAAATTTTGGACTGACAGACACTAGACTGGACTGCATTTTTACTAGAAGAACTTTCTCCTTTGTACAGGGGTCTGAACATCTTGATGTCTTTGATTTCTGGAGCTCCTTCTCTTGTCAACATGTCTGCTAAATAATTTTTTGCACCTGATTTATAGACAATATCGAAATCAAAACCTTCTAGCCAGAGAGCCCATCTTAGAATCCTGGTATTTCCTTGTTCTAGCAATTTTTTGTTGGACAAAATACCTTTCATGTGGTTTGTATCAGTTCTAACTAAAAACCTAACACTCTTTAAGAACAATTTGAATCTTTGAATTGCCCTTTTGACAGCAAGTTTTTCTTTGTGGGAGGATGGATACTTAACTTCTGTGTTGTCAAAAGTACCAGAGGCATATGCACAAAGAAGTTCCTTCCTTCCATGTTTTTGTAACAACGCTACAGCCATGTGTGATCAAATGCATCTGCTTCAAGAATAAATGGGAGATTAGTTTCAGGCAGTCTTAACTTGGGAAGTTATCTTATTTTTCTTTTTATGTTCCTTGCTGTTGTATTCATCTCATTGGACCATTCGATTTTTTCTTTCCTCAGTCTTTTATGCAAAATTTTAGTATCTTCAGACTGCTTTTCGTAGAACTTCCGGATGTAATTCAAGCAACCTAAAAATATCTGAAGCATCTTTTCTTCAAGGAGAATATTAGGAAACTTTAAAATATGGAGAAGGACATGTGGCGGAATCTCTATATGACCCTGTTCTATACTGATTGGACATGGCAAGATTATTTCTCTATCCATCAGAGGGCAAGGATAATGGTTATGTTAGAGTCATTGCATATGTGAAACAGTTAGATAGTGCTAATAACTGGTGGAGTCCCTAGTTTAGGTTGTTCATGTTTAAGTATATGCCTAGGAGTGAGCATATTTGTAATTTTAATTTCCGGGAAACCATTAACACTCTAATTTGGGAAATCCATATTGCTGCTCGATACGACTACACTGTAGAGTTTGAATTTCTTCATACTGAAACGGAAGTAGTCTTACAGGATAGATAGCAAGATGAACTATCATTCAGTTTGAAGGTCAGCTTCCATGGAGAAATTTCTACAGATCCCAGGACGAGACCAGCAAATGTATTCCATTTCCCATTTTATTGCTATTTTTTGGAAGTAGCACCTCCATGGCTTGATGATGCCTTGCCAAATGATATATTTTCTCCTGACATAGAACAATTATTAGAGATGGATGAAGGCGACAGAGCATATGTTTGGTGCAGAACAATGGCAATATAATAATGATTGATGTATATGATCACTCATTAGATATCATGTACACACTTAAGTTTTCATGGGTTTTCTTCAAAATATCCACTCTGTAATTATTATGAGCCATTGTACAATTTTAGTTTTCATGGGTTTTCTTTAAAATATCCACTTTGTAATTATTATGAGCCGATGTCCTAGATTCCGGCCGTCTTGTCTATTGATCATATAATATTGTTTTTTTTAGTGTCAGTTTCGGTCCCCATATGGCATTGCCTTTAAGGGACGAGATAACAGGTGGTAGTACCCACCTGCCTGAATCTTTTATTTGCTCCTTATTGTTAGTCCTTTGGATATGATTTCCTGCGTGATATTCATACCAAAAGGAGATTCCTCCTGCTACAGGTTTCTGGTAAAAATTCTGACCGGTTAACCTGCTAAGATATAATAAATACTAGAGTTGTAAGAAGGTGAGGCATTCAGAAATTGAGTGTCTTAGGGTCGAGAAGTCTAAGTCAAATTTCGCTCTTGCTCTGCATCTGTGGACATTCTGTCTTATCTGCTTGCAATGTAATTTGGCTTCCGAGGTTAATATTTTGAGAGTATAATTTTTCATCTCTGGTGTTGCTCTGCTGCCACCAGGCCTAGATAGTACCTCAACAGAGTCACACAGGAAGATAAACATTTCTATACTACCATTGAGCCTAGAGAATACCCAAGTGGAGTTGCTTGCATCACCTCTCTATGCAAGAAGTCTTTCTCTTCTTTCACCTTTGTTTTTCTTAGAGAGGACTTTGCATAGGCACTTATTTATTTTGGGGCGAAATAGGTATTCTAACTTATTGAGATAAAAAGAGGTTGTTCCTTCAGAGAAGCATGTAAATACCTCTAATTCAAGTTTTCTACTTTATATTTTCTCCGTCTCCGTTTCTACTAGTTAGATGAGATTAAACACATAGAGCAAAAAACTGAGTAGAGGCATGAGGTTTCCTAGACTGGACACAGGTTCATGGTTTGACCAAAACTTTCCTTACATATAGATCATATTTTCTGTGAACACTTCATCGGCCAAAAGTTAAAACCAAGCATAAATAAGACAGACTACAGTGTCAGAAAACTCTTTGAAATTCAACCACATGCACATATAGAAGCCAGAACGTAGTGCAAGATAATGCTTATTTACAAAACAAAACAACAGAACACCAAAGAAAAGAAAAACAAAGAAGAAAAGAAAAAAACAATAAAGGAAGGAAAAATAGAAAATCAAAGAACAAAACAAGAATGAAAGGAGTATGTATAGAGTGCGAGGCACGGCCCCAAATCATTGAAAATAATATTTTAATTCTTAGCCATTGATAAGGAGAGTGTCAATTTTCCTGTCAAGTGATTGTAAATGATACATTTGTTGGAAAAGCTTCTCATGAACAATGAATGGGCCAATCCACAATGACTAAAACTTTGTGTGTTGTCCTTTGTCTTCATGGGGTTTATCCCACTTCAAGACTAAGTCACCCGAAATGGAGTTGGTACTCACTGCAGACTTCCTGTCGAACCATCTCTTGATACATTTATGGTGAAGTGTAAACTTTTATTTTTCTTTCACCCTTTCTTCCTGTAGCTTGTGTAATGTTTCCATCTCATGCTGAACTAATAGACACGACTTTCCTTAGGATTCTTAGGATAACTGGAGAGCAGATAAGTACATATTCGACGGGAGGATGGAATCTTTCTTGTATATCAAGAATTAGGGGTAGGTATTCAGAGAGGGTTTGGGTGTGACTCAGTCAACCCATAGAGAATTCACTAGAGTAGAGTGCCAATTTCGTTGTTCAAAGTAAATGGTGTTTTTTATGATGTAGATAAGATTTTTGTTTGTGGAACCGACAAGACCATTTCCCTGTAGGTAGTATTTAGCATAATTCTTTAACAAAATACCATTTTGCATTGCAAAGTCATAAAGCTTTAATGAATAAAAGTATGTTGCATTGTCAATAACAAGTGATATAGGAATTCCAAACCTCGAGATGATGTTTTGTCTTAGGAAGCTGATGACTTCTTGGTCATTCACTTGTTTCAGTGGAACTACTTTTGTCCACCATGTGAAGTAATATGTAGCAATTAAGATGTAGTAGTGCTTCTTTGATGAATGTGGGAAAATATCCCCAATTATGTCCAAGCCCCACTGTTGGAATGCTTCGTCCACTGCAACAGGCTACAGCGGGGTTGTTGACCTTCATTTTCTATTGACACATCTATGACAGATCGAACACTTGCAGACATAGGCATCCACATCTTTGAATATTGTAGGCCAGTAGAAATCAACCTGCATGACCTTATGCAATGTTGTGTTGCCCACAAAGTGACCTCCGGCTGGTTCGTCATGGTGATCACGTAACACCCTTTTCAAATCTTGTGCCTCCAGGCACCTGAGCAAAACGTCGTTGTGATATTTTCTGTAAAGCACTTCATGCACCAATTGGTAAGATAAAGATTTGAGTCAGAGTGATGCATAGAGAAGTGAGAGGGCATGGTGCCATGCTCAAGGGATTGGTGCATGTATGCATACCAAAATTTTTCATGTGAAGTGGGCAAGGCTTGCTCAACATTATACATTTCAATTTATTGCTCCCAGTTGGTGAGCTCTTCTTCTTCCTCTTGCACATGTACTTCTTCCACTACTAGTCTACAAAGATCGTGACCCTTTATGGCGTGAATTGGCTTGATTTCGAGGTCATACGCTTACAATCCTGTCATCCATTTCACCCTTCTCTCACCCATCTCTTGTTTAAAATGCAGTGATCTTACTGCTCGGTGAGGCACAAGACAATGCAATGAATTTTCAAGAGGAAGGGTCTAAATTTTTTAACCATCTTGTCTACTACGTATGCTTGTTTTTCCACGATGAGATATTTTAGTTCAGGTCGTTGCAAGATCACGCTCATGAAAGGGATGGGTCATTCATTGTTCAGCTTGTCTTCTTGAGTGAGGACAACAGTGAGTGAATTGTCAAAAGAAAACGTGTAGAGAAAGAAATCCTTGTTGAAGTTTGGGCTATATAGTGTAGGCACCTCTACTATAGCTTGCTTAATCTAGGCAAATGCTTTCTTTTCCTTTTTTCCCCATTGTACACTACATCCTTCTTTCTCATTTCTTGAATGGGTTTAACAATCTACACATAATCAGAGATGAACTTTTTGAGGAAGTTGATCCACCCTAGGAAGGACTACATAGCTTTCTTGTTCATAGGGTAAGGAATATGCATGATGGCCTGAACTCTGTCTGGATCTACCTTGATCCCACTCTTGGAAATTATGTGGTGAAGGAGGTTACCCTTAGACACAACGAAAAGCGCTCTTCTTGTGATTCAAGGATATCTCATACTTCTGACATCGCTCAAATATTTTCTTAAGATGGTGCAGGTGGTTTGAAGGGTGTCTAGAGAAGAATGTCACATCGTTGAGTTAGACCACCGTGCTCTATCTGATGATCCCATGGATAGAGATTTCCATTGCACACAAAAAATAGTGCTTGTATTTACCAACCCAAATGTCATTCTACGGTAAGTGAATGTACCCAAGTTGGTACAGAATGTTGTCTATAGTCTGTGAGGCTCTGCCACCAGAACCTGATTTTATCCTGAGAAACTGTCTAGCAAAGAGAACATCATTGCTCCAGATACTGCCTATATTATGTGCTCCATACATGGCACTCGGTAGTTATCTTTTTCCGAGGCATGATTAAGATTGTGGAAATAAATGCATAGGTAGATCTCCCCAAACTTCTTCCTAACAAGGACTAGATTTGAAACCAATGTGGAATGGTGAACCTTGTAGATGATCTGAGCATCCTACAACTTAGTCAATTCTTTTTGTATGAGAGGTTCAAGTGATGGATGTACCTTCCTTAGCTTCTATTGAAACAACTTGGCCCCTTCCTTGATTGGAATGACATGTTGGATTATTTGTGTGTTGGATGTTTTCAAGTCATTGTATGTCCAACAAACACATCACAGTACTGTCTGAATAGGTGGACAAAATATTGATATTGTTCTATTGTGCAACATGTGTCGAGATTCATTAACTTTGGATCTTTGTCTATTCCTAGGTTGATATTTTTGTACAACATTGTGGAACTATTGGTTTTGGCATTCACTGGCCCTTGAAAGCAGTTATGTAAGTCATATAGCTTCTCGAGTGATACCACACCCTTAGGGAAGAGGTTTCCTTTACTGTCATCAATTGCACTCTGCAGCAACTACTTTTGCTTGTCTTCATCTATCAATATGTCCTTGAAGTCTTCAATGTTAGACATGAAATACAGTATTTGTTGGTCATCGTCAAAAACACGTAAATTAGTGATGTTATCAGGGACATATGGCTTATACAAAATTTCAATAGAAAATGTATCCCGTAGTGGTGTCATCCTAGCAACTGCATTTTCCATAGCATCTATAGTTGCATTACACATTCTTGGTACAGAAATAATATTGAAAACTTGGAGGTTAGAGATATGTTTCCATACCTCTTGTTGATAAATATTAAGACGGGGTGAAACACAGTGTATGGTGTTACATACCTGAGGCACCACAATCTCTAAATCACCTACCAGTTTTAGCTGAACAACGTTGAGGCTGGTGGATTTCTATAAGCCCAAAATGGTTGCTTAATACTTTGCAGTGTTGTTTATGCACTCGAAATCCAAGCGACTTCAGACTAAACCTTTCCTTTACAATGGGTTTTTTAAAACATAATAAGCTCTAGACCCCTCCTATGTCTTGGATCTGTCAAAGTATAAGGTCCACATGTTATATGTACAAGGACCACTTGCCGCACTAGTACTACTGTCACTACTGATATTAGAGTTACAGTTTATGGTACATGTTTCATTTTTATCAATTGGGCAAGGAAGGAGACCCAACTATGTGTCTGGTTGGGTGGGGTTGGCTGTGAAAGATAACACCTGATCTATGTTTCTAGAAACCATTTGTCGAATATAAGTTCTGTGAAAGCCAATGGTTCATTTTCATGATTCAAGGGCGTCACGTTGTTTTTCATGTATCTTTCTCACAACATCCGGATCTGATTTTCTCTACTCTTGTGTGGAAGCCATAAGTGTGACCAGTCCATAGAAAAGTATCCTTGTAGCTTGCTACACTAGTCTGTGCTAAGCAGTAATCCATATGTTTTCGAGATGTCCATAATCACAATGTTAATGCACTAATTAACTCTTTCATTAGACGATAGCCAGATGATCACATCTCAGAGTTCATGAATGGCTGGCACACATGTCCTGTCAAGTTGGATAATATGCGCAGTTGTGATACTCCATTGAGCATTGATCCTCTTAGCAATGGAGAGTGGCATGACATTAACTGACCCTCCAGAATCAACCAAACAATTTTGGAAATTGAAGTCAAATATTTCGAATGAAAACAAAAACGATGGGTAGAGTGAGTTTTCTTTATCCATGCAAAGCACATTGAGCACAAATGGAAGTGAGTTAGGAGACTTGCCTGGTCACTTGCTAGAAGAGGCAACACTATCTATGGAGGTTTTCCCCAATGCACGCAAAAGAATATCTCGCTAACCTGTGATCATGGTTAACTCATACAGAGATGTTTTTGCATGGGTCTGTTGAAGCCCCGAAAATTGGGTCTACAACAAGGGGGATACCCACCCGGTCTGGACCTTGGTTGGCAGCTCCTTTTCTGTTTGGTATAGTGGGTCTGACTGGGGATATGGGACCAGTTTCCGGATTGATGTTTCTGTTCTACAAGTTTCTAAGTGAGATGCTCTAATTCTAATTTTAATCTAATGACATGCAATTGTATTCTAATAAATAGAAATGTCTAAGCCTACACTAACCTGGGGTGTAATCCTTCTGTTATGTGATCTACAATGATTTCAAATAACAGTTGGTAATAAAGATCATTCAACTGTTATGACAAAAGAATTCAATATAGATAAACCACTTCGTATAAAAATTTAGACGAAACAATTGTGAAAAACATATCACATAATAAGCTACTCATACATTAAGCATAAATAAATAGTTATCACCATACAAAAGTGCCAAATGATAACTCAGGCATTCACGCATCAATATATAAACAACTGAACATGAATATCACTTTGACACAAAGGTAGAAATAGTTAAGAGATAGAAATACCATTTATAACTAGTTCTACTCATGAGCTTCAAGCGATAATGAGCTATCTCTTCTTAATCCAACATCCACTAAGAGTACAAAAGTGCAACATCAGTAGCAGATATTAAATGTAGATATCAATAAATCCTATTCCATTCATTCATCAAAACCTCCTTGGAGGGTGCAAAAGTGCATGTTCCGAGGACAATGTTTTGATAAATTTCAGGACCCTTCTCTAAATGCATGAGAAGGGTTTAAATACTACTAACTAAATCTAAAAATAACTTATTACAAAAATGTAGGATACGGTTTAAATGACCGTCATTTTTTTAGGCAAAAATAAAGCAAAATTAATACTAATATTGAATATAAAACTAACAACTAACTATTTATGTATCTGCTCCTTGAAATCACAAGCATTCAGCATTTGCTTAAGAAGAGTCGACTGGCCGACTTCAGACTTTAACTATCCTGCGAAAATGGAATCAGCAAGAGCTAGCACCATCTTCTCGGCAGAATTGATGATGCATTTGAGAGTCATACACTGGTTGTGTGGTTTTACCAAATATGCCCAGTAAGAATCCCAATTCAACTTAGTTAATCTTTTGATTGATTTTGCCTTTTCTTGAGCCTTCTGTCTCCAGCCTGTTTGCAATTGTTGTACTTTCGGTAGATACCCTGGAGTGGTTTCTAAGATCAGATTTTCCCTATGCAAATTTTCATTTATGCATTCGATAACACTGATTGCGTGGCTGCTTCTTCTGCCGCTTGTTCTGCTTTTCTGATTTGCGCATCCCATTTGTTAAAGAGCATTTCTTTGTGATTGTCGTTGATTATTGGTGCACCTGCTCTTTTTCCCTCCTCTGTTTCTCGCCAAACCAAATATTCAGTAACTCTTTTATCTATTAAATCATAATCATGTCGTAAATCTACGACTTGATTAGTGATTTTATCGCTTATTTCGCAATATGAGTTCCACTGTGATATTCTTTGGCATAATGCTTCCTGTTGTTATAGTAGTTGATCATTTAAGGAAATGGATTCTGTGATGAATTCTGTAAGCTTAGGATCATCCTTGTGCATCTCTTGCATATCCTGTAACTGTTTTTCTCTCTCATCCAAATTGTTCTAGTATCTTATCTATATTCGTTGGAAGTCCTTGTGTAGTCTTTCAAGTTGTTTCTGTGCTTCGTTGTTGGTGTTGGCTTGTTGCAACTGTTGTTGCAAAACTTGTATCTTGTCTTCCTTCTCTTTCAATAGTTGTTGTACCTCAGATGCTTTATCAATGGTCACAGAGGCATATGCTCCTGTGATCTGAGATAATTTGGTGAGATTTTCAGTGGGATCGGTAGTAGGATCTTGCCATAGGACATCTAATTGCTCTGCATCATGAGAGAGCATGTTTTCCAATTTCCTTTTCTTCCTTTGTCTTTTCACTACTGCCTTGTGTTTTGGAATATAAAATACATCAAGAGGAGGAATCTCCTCTATCTTGAGTATAATTTCAGAGGACGGGGTAATGGGAATATGTTCCATATCTGAGACATTGTTAATTTTTCCTGTGATTATATCTTTTGTTGCCTGTACATTACTCACAAGTGTCTTTGTGCTTTGCCCTTCAATATTGATTAAATCATTGAAGGTCTCCCATTCTTTATCTAGCTCGGTTCTGACCGATGGTGGCTGAACGATGAGAGGGGGAGGATCTATCTATGGAGAGGTTAACACCTGTTGCTGTGGGAGCTCTTTTGACTGGGCAATATCCCTTACTGATCCCTCGCTTTTACCATGGTCACTTTTGGATCTCTTAGAATGTTCTGATGTTTCTTTCCTGGACTTAGATTTAGATCTATCTGTTCCTGAACTTCCACTGAGACTAATACTTGGAGTTGGTTCCCTTACGGGTTCTAAGCGTAGTTTTTCCAAAGGAATATTAGCTAACCTCCTCTCCCTGTATATCCTGAACTGCTGAGATTCTGCTGGAGGGAATTGCGTTTGGGCCGAATGCAAAACTTCTTCAAGTGTACTTTTCTGTTGGAACATGTCATCAAAAAGATCATCTTCTTTAGAAAACACCTTTATTTTGACTGCAACAGTGAAATTCTTAGCAATATCATGAGGGTCGAACGGTCTTCCTAGAAACTTGAACAATTGTAGACATGTTATGTTGTTTACTTCCTTGAATGCATGGCCTACATCAAATAGTGAAAAGGCCCCACAGGCTACAAGAAATTGTGGCCAAATAGCCTTCTTTTTGTCCTTCAAATCTTTAGTCAATCCTCCTTCTCCGTAGGTTTGATAAGCAATTTCTCGTGCCATGAGTTTATCAGGAACATACAAAGGTAAGACATGAGGGGAAGTGGCACTTCCGAATACCTTAACATTTGTAAATAGTTCTTCTCTAAACCATCCCGCGATCGGAAGTATATCTACCTCTGCTTCAGGAGAACATCTTGGAGCATCTTTATCATACAACATTTTGTACAGGGGTAACATGATTCCATGACAAATCCTGTAGAAAAATGGGGTGAACTTACAATCCGACAATTCTTTGTGAAAAACATGAATGAGTAAGGGGTCTTGAGTCGTCCATTTCCATCCCATTAAAGGAAACTGGAAACATAGAAAATTGCATCCATCACATATGTCGATAAGTAGAAAGGGGGATAAATTCTCGGAGAAACAGTTCTTTTAGACCGGTAATTTAAAATGGCAGTGGCTAAGTTGTTGGACAATATTTTAGCCCAATCCATAATAGTAGCATTAACGGTGGCATCCAATAATGGTAGCCATTCAGATGAGAATTTGTTAATGTCTGGCTTCCTGAAAAGTCTACAGAGCATAGCAGCAGCAAAGAAATATGGGGAAGTGAGAGAACCAGTACTATACATACCATGTTTATCTCGTTTTAGTGGTTTGTCTCTCCTTGACCAATCTTTGGTGAATTCTACCAGGTCTTCATTTTATTTAGCAAACTTTTCTATGAATTGTTTGTTGTAAGTCGCCTGTGGCTCTAGTAAGTGGTACATGAGCTTCAAATCTTGTGGAGTGAATGAGCCGATAAGTCCTTGACCTTGAGTCTTAAATTGTCTGTTTTTGATGTTAGCGTTGTCCAATACCCATTTAACCATGTCCATGTAGGGGAGAATTTTGGGCCTTGCCACTATCCGGTGCAAGAATGAGCGAGCTAGGTCTGTAACTGATGCCTCTGAAGACCCCTGTGAGCCTGTAGTAACTGTAACCTCCATCAGTTTGGGATTCTCTTCCTCAAGCAGATTATACATGCCTTCCCAAGTAGTAATACCAGCGTCTCTGTTATAGGTGGTGTCTATATACAAGGGCGTCATTTCTTTGTCTTCAGAGCTCGGAGCTTTGCCTTTCTTCCCCATAATATCCTGTATACTACTTTGTATAGTTCTTTTTTCTTCGTTCTTGTAGTTTATAATTGAGGTGAGAGTAATGATAAGGAAAGGTGACAGAGAAGCTTTAAATGCTGAAGACATATAAAATATACCACCTTACGTGAACTGGCTCTTTGATAAGCACAAAACCATATTTCATTAACAACTGGCAATTAACTCATTAATTAGCATTAAAGTGCATAACCAGGTCTCGGTTTATGGAAAAAGTTTTCTCGAATAACGAGCCCGAAAGATCCGTGATGAAGTGATTTTGCGATTTGCTTCACAATATCATAGATCACTGTATCGCATTATCACAGTATCATTCTGCCGCTTTATTGCAATATCGCTTTGCCGCTCTATCGCAATATCGCAGGAGTGCGGCATATGACAATTTTTTGTTAATGTGTTTTCTGTGAAATGCAATTTTGTGATATGCACCATCGCATATCGGCAGTCTAAGGTTTTTCAGCGTAAGTGGTCTTTGATGCATGTGATGCGATGAGGTTTTGCATCGTGATCTCACAATCTTAGAATTTGGCTTGTAAGGAGGTATCCTATTATCTTTTTTGTGATGCAATATTTCTTAAGGAGTGAATTTATCTTACCTTATCATGAAACTTAAGTTTTTTAGATTTTCCAAGGGTATTTTCCTAAGTTTATGATGGTAAGTTTTATTAAAAAGGAAATACAAGCACTAATTCATTTTTAAATTTTTTGACTAAGGGCCTGTTGAGGAGGTAAATCCCCTCTGCGGACAAAGGCGATCCCTACTAGCCTAGACCAGGTCTAGAAAAAATCATACAACGCTACTGCGCAAGTTCCTAATTCCAAATTAAAGACCAATGATGAGGGCCTACCTGGATTCCAATGCTAGTGCTTGTAGAAGAGGTGACGCTCCTATTCCTTTGCTCTGGCAAATCACGAACCCCACGATCTCCGTGAATGGACACCTACACATATAAAGAACGACACAAACACAAGCATAAAATCCAATATATGCAACTATATATCAGTCAGAAAGGATATAACTCATCATCATTACAAAGAACACTAAGAGTGGAACCATAACAATAGTCATTTTATTAATGATAAACAAAGAAGAATACAACCATAGTTCTGACGTTAGATCCTCCTTTGGCTGGGTGATCAGCAACAC